>JAXCEF010000297.1:0-69280 GCA_037178605.1 Colletotrichum euphorbiae
ATCCACCCAGTTCAGCCCAATTAAGCATAGATCGATCGGCAGAAAAGAGATAATTGAAATACGTTAAATTTGGGCGATTAGAGTATTATTTCATTAATAGGCTAAAGTAGCTAAAAGTGCGATCTAAAGTAGCTAAAAAGTGCGATATAAACTAGCTAAAAGTGCGATCGCTATGGTGGTGTTTTGAGCTCAAAAATGGGCGTACGAATGCGACCAATGGGAGGGCAGGCATCTGGGTTAGCGTAGCCCCACACAGGCAAGATATGCAGGCAGCAAAGGCAAAATAACCCGACTCTATTTTTAATATAAATATATGTATTTATAGTTGTATTTTAAAAATATGATATATTAAAGGTCCTAGGATAATTTAAATCTTAGAATTATAGTACTTAAGGTATTTATTACCCTCTTTTATTATTATATCTCGAACTATTATAATATAATAAGTTATAGTATTATAATAGTACTATTATTATATGTTAGACGCGGGAATTAAATAAGGGCTCTAAAAAAACCAATACTTATATTTAATTAGTTTTATAATATATTAAATAATCTAGGTAGTATAAATAGGCTGCTTTTTCTAGCTATATAAACTAAGTAAAATAAGAAACAAAGTAAGCATATTTTTAAGTAATAACGTCCCTAATTCATAATTATATAGTTATATATATATAATATAATAGTTAGGTTAATTAATAATTAGTATTGGTTTTATATAGAGAATATAACGCGCGCGCGTAGGTCTAATATATATATATTAGTGTATAAAACTATTATAAATGCAAGTATATAGAAAAAAACAAATAATAATAGCGTAAGTAGTAGTATTGAACTATATTAAGCCCTCTAGACTAAACTAAGCTATAATAACTATAAATATTTAAAATAATTTTACTATAGGTATTATAGTATAGGTATTTTATAATATACTTATAGCTTATATATTACTTTATGTATAAACTCATATTTTGTAATAATTTAGGAAATTAGTTTAATTAAACTTAAAGAAGAGACCTAACTTAAGTAGTAACAGCTTTTTGTCTATTTTTAAGGAATTAAAAATATATTAAGTAGTTTTTATATTTAGCTTCTTATATCTGTATATATTACTTTCTTCTATATAAAGTAGATAAGTATATTAATTAAATAGATAATTTACCACTTAGCTAGATAATCTAAAGGTATTATCCAATAGTATTTAAGCTTATTAGTCTTATTTAGTATTAGTATTATAGGTATTATTCTATTATAGCGCTTTTTAAGTAACTTAGATATAACTAAATATAGTATAAAGTAATCTAAATTTCTATTTTTTAGAGTAGTTATTAAATAGATATAAATATTATAAAGAAACAGAATTAAGATAAAGATAAATAATATAGTTCTAGACTAAATTAAGGAGTAGTATAGAGTATATGAAGTATAGTAGTATTATTATACATATCTTCAATGTTATAGGTAATAATAACCTAATTTAGTAATGAGATCTAAATTCTAGAGAAGTTATATATATATAAGTCTTAAAGTCTCTTTACTTATAGTTTACTTCTTATTTACATGCTAATATTAAGCTTTATAACTAAATACATAAAGCCTACTAAAATAAAGTTATAGGCCCTATAAAAGAGTAAATGCAAGGGTTTTACTAAACTAACTCTAATAAAATTAAAATCAGCTTATAGAAACCTAATTAAGTAATATCTAGTCTTTTAACATTTATAGATAATTATTATTATCATAAATAGTAACTAAAATTACCTCTCTTATATTTTTAATAGTAAGTTTATATTAACTATTATAATTACTCTCTTTTTAATAGCTTCTCTTCTAGCTTTCTTATTACGTCCTATAAGCTCCTTAATATCTAAAGAAAAAATGGTCTAGGTTAATTCTATCTTATAAAGTCTATTCTTTAAAAGCTACTAGGTCTAATATTCTAAGACCCATATACTATAAGTCATATTATATCTTATAGATATATAATCTATATTAGCGCCTGACTTATATATTAAATATATATAGAGCCATAGTAATACATAATTTCTTTTTATTTAGAAGAATAAAGCTAAATAAATATTAGATTAATAAATTTATTTTTAATAAGTAATAGCTATAAAGTACTTTTATAACTACTTTTTAAGTAGTTAAATACGTTCTATTTAATATACTAAAAGGGCTATAATAATTAGTTCTCTAAGGATTACCTTAAGAAGATCTAATAAGTTTAAGTAGCAAAATAAGCTAGATATTTAAGTTTCCTAAAGCTAATAATTCTTATTCCCCTAATTATAAAGACTGACTTAATAAGCGCCTTATAGTTTAAATAACTAATGTAAAGATACTAAAAATTAGTATTAATAATATAGTTAGCTCTAAACTCCCTTAGTAGTCTCTTAAATTAAGTAGAGATATTATTAGTAGCTAGAATTGTACTTCTTAAATTAGTTAGGACCTTAAAAAAAGAGTAATTAATAATAGGTTTATATTTGAAAAAATGACGTTATTCTAATATTTAAGCTTCTGAAGAATTATACTTTTTGGGATATTCGCCCAGCTGGACCCAACCTAAGTGTTAGGCCTGTAGCCTAGCAGGCAGGAATCTTAGATCCGATAGATAGTCACGTGACCCTAGTTATGTGACATACCTTATTGCTCTACTATATTGTTTCTCTTTTGCTAGCTACGCTTCTAGATACCTTCTTTATTTATTATTACTATTATTATTTTGAATATTAAATCTTTTCCCATAATCTTTTAGTATTAGTTTTTATAGAATTAATAATAATTATAACATTATCATTATTTTATTACTTAATTACTATGAAACTACAGATTAATAAGGTTAAATAGCTTACTAAAGAGATAATATATAAAACTTAATAATTCTAAGTCTCCCTAGACTTATTATTATAGCGTCTTATCTTAGATATCATGCTAATAGATAATAGTTTAAAACTTAATAATCCTAAGCTCTACCTATTATCACAGCTTCTTGTTTTAAAGTGTTATTTAAAGCTATTATTAATATTATAGGCAAAGTTTTAGATTCCCTACTATTTAATAGTAGCTATAGCTTGTTCTATGATACTATTGAGTACCTTCTTATTAGTATAGATTACTTTAAGACTTAAGAATCCTGAGTTTGTAAGCTGTTGTTATAGCCTCTTATCTTGCAGCGCTCTCTGAAATTCTTGTTAGTAATATGGGTCAAGTTTTACCCTACTGTTTGATGAGTCTAGTAGTCCCAGCCCGCAATAACCTTATTATACTAGTAAAGTTATTATTTTTAAACCCTCTTTTGCCCTTTTTGGCGCCTTCCTAATCACTAAAACCAGCTATAAATAACTCTTCCGCTAAATTAGTAAAATAATATAATCCTTTAATAATAATCCCTCTACTACCTTTTTGCGTTAAGTTGAATTGCTTATATATCTTTTGAATATTTTAGCGCTGATTTAGTATATTTTGACCTCTTTTGGCGCTACTAACTACTTTACTGACCTTTCTACCTTTACTACCTATCTCTAAAACTTCCTCTTCTTTATAGTTCTTTACTACTTAAATCTACTACCTTAAATCCTTTATTTATAATAATAGTAGTAAGCTCTAACTACCTGCAAAGAGAGATTTTAATATTACTATCTGTCTTCTATTTTAGCTATTTTACTTGCTGTTTTAGTAATCACGTTAATATTGTAATACTATATTAACTCCATATTAGTTATAGAAAATAAACCTACTATATTTATTACTAAATAAATAGTAGCTACCTTCTTAATAAATAAGCTTAAGGATATAATAAGTTTTATTTAATATAGTATAGTAGCAGCTTAATAATAGAGTGAGGAAAATATAAATAAGTATAAAGCTCTAGTAGAGAGATACTAGGTAAGTAATAAGATCTAATTATTAATAATAAACTATAAAAGCTTTAAGCTTAATAAAAAGCTCTTATAGCAATACTATAAGTATATAATTATAAGTATACTAAGCTTATATATTATAGAACTAGATATTCTAAGAAACAGTTACTATAGGATTCTATATTAACTTTCTCTATAGGGTACTAGAGAATTCCCTAGCTACCTAAGTATAATTTAATTCTTAGCTATTACTAACTATAAATAATAATAATAAGTTTAAATACTATATAAAGAAAGTTTATATAATGTAGTAGAGAGTAATTAGGTAGAGATAGTAATATGAGATGTTAGTTAAATAGCAAGAGTATATAAAGCTTATTTAGAAGCTAGTAGAAGCTATAATAAAATTAAAGTACTGAATAAGTATAAAGAGAGATATAAGCTAATTATAGTTAAGAATAATAACTTAGCTTATACCTAGAGAGCTCCCAGCAAGAGGAGAGAATAATATTATAGGCTATAATTAGGTAGAACTATCTAAGCTTCTGCCTAAATTTACTGCCCTTAGAGTATATCTAGTAGCTATCTAGTGGCTACCCATAAACTTAGTATAACTACTACTAAAGTAGAAAACTCTCTCTTTTCTCTTTAGCTTTAAATAAATAGTATTATACTACCTCTTATTGCATAGACTCGGGTTAAGCTCTTCGCACTATTATTATGAATAAAGGGTTTATATAGTAAAAAAAAGTACTAAGAAGAGAGGTTTGAAGGTAGGTAGTTAAAGTAGGAAAATTAATAAAGTACTAAGTAGCGCTAGAAAGTAGTTAAATATATTAAAAAGCACTAAATTAGCTAAAAGACTTATAGGTTATTAAAATTAGTAGAACTAGTTAAAAATAAATAAAGAATATTAGAGAAGTTTGGTTTAAAAATTAGATAATTTAGTAGAGGAGAGTTATTTATTAGTAGATTTAGTAGTTATTAAAGTAGTAGAACGTGCTAAAAGAGGGTAAAAGAAAGTAATTAATTACCTAAAGAGAGTAAAAAGAGAGTAGAGGTAATATAGTATAGTAAAAATTATAGTATATTATCTAAATTATTATCTCAAATCTCTAGATATAGACCCCTATAGAATTTACGCCTATTTACGCCTATTTATACTCAAATACGCCTTAAGGAGATAACGTACTATTAAGCCATATTTCTTTCTCTATTCAAGCTTATACTCTGCCTAAGTCCGCATAAGTTTATATAAGTCTGCATGAGTCTGCATAAGTCCGCATAAGTCCGCATAAGTCTCTAGGGTCGATTTAACCGTATGAGCCGGCTATATATAGGAGGGGTGTTAGTATATACGCTAGTTCTTCCACTTTTTTCGGTGGCCCGAGTTTTTTTCGTCAACGCGATGATCGGACTCCCTGAGAGCTTGCCAGCATAGGCCGAAGCCCCCAGGAAGCCCAAGGCCTGTTAGTCAACGGCGTCCCCTCTTCAGCCGCCGCTGTGCGCATCCAGCATCGCGTCGAAAAACACCAGCGCAGTTCGCCAGATCTGCCTTCTCAGAATATGGCTACTCACATGAGCCACGACGAGGTGATCTCTCAATCCAAGCATTGCAGGCGCCCACATTCTCTGACCACTGCGTAGTTCTTCGGCAAACTGGCTGAGCTCTTCGAACAGCCAAAGAACAAAGGCCACGGCTCAATCTACCTCGTCCAGAAGAGATGTACGAGACCCCTCCCATGACGATGGAAGGATGTCACACTGAAACCTCGTTCTGCAGTGTCATATGGCCAAGATGTTTCCGAGCCGACCGTTACCTATCCGTTTCCCGACCTGCATCCTGCGAAGCCTCTACCCATCATCGTGCGCGCCACCAACGGGAAGTCAAGTAGGAAGAGGGATGGCAAGATCAAGTTGTCGACGGTTGTCGAAGCAGAGGCCTTGGACGCCTTCTATGCGCGCTACGCCGACATTTGCAAGGGCGGCATGGTGGCATTGAAGCCTAGGGACAGGAGCAAGAAGAAGGCCAAGGCGCGCAAGAAAAAGGGAGGAGCTGTAACCGCAACAGCATCATGATATGGGATATGCGTGTTTTGGGGATGAGATGTTACCACCGACGAACCTGCGGCCGACTGCAAGCGCCCCCGTCCAAGTGCGTCTCGGAAACACGACGTTGACACACGCTTGGTTCGAGTGGAAGGGAGGTATGAGGAGGAGACGTCAAGTGCACTTTCGACTCATCAGATCACACGTACTTCGTACTGCGACAGAGGAGAAGGGTTGCGGCCGACCCTCGTCGAATGGTTGCAGGTGGCAGGGCAGTGGCCAAAAGTGTTTGGTCGCTACGAAAGATGACTGAGTCTCAAATTGAACGGGCCGGGATCCAAGCATACACCAAATAATATCCATTATGCCACACCTCTGTTCTATGAGTTACTATGCTACTTTTTGTTGCTGTTTATAGCCAGCCATAGTTACGCTGTTGCTCGATCTTTGTGGTCCTCTATCTTACGGAGCTTCCTCGACCGCTCGCGCCTTCGGTTCTGGACGGTTGCCGCTGGTCTACAAGGGTAAAATCCGTGTCTTCTCCAAAACCTTCCAGGGCTTCCTTGATTTGCGCGCATGCTTCGCATTCGCCTCTCCCAGGCCTCTTGGGGTTTCCAACGTACATGCAAAGGCTGTCCGGGCATCGAGAAAGTGGATCACTACTTTCGCAGCTTGCCAGTTTCTTATGACTTTGCCACTTTGTCCCGCAGCTTGGGCACCTATAAAGGTGAAGCTCACACATTGGTGTCTGGTCGAGTGAGACAGATAGAGCAGTGTCAAATGACTAATATAGCGGTGGCGGAGGCCTGGATTCACGACCGACTCAAGACAACCTTTTATATTTCTGGAGTGGGGCACTGGCATTATTAGCACAGAACGACAAGCTGGGCGGTGTTTCCCGCAGCACACTCACGCAATGAACTCATCACTCAATCCGGGTAGACGAGGGCCAAGTCGGGGCTGCCGATGTTACCGGATGGTAGAGCTGTGTCATGTCGACCAACCTTTGGTGACGCGATGGTGAGGCTCCAGGGCTGAACGGAGCACGGCAGAACAACACCTACAAATAACACATCACCCTGACTTACCAAGCTGACGAAGAATGCGCCTGAAAACAATCGATTAGTGACCACATTAGGCCCAAACATGCGAAAGTTTCCACGTTAAGGGATGGTCTTTGGCCAGTGGAGAAAGATATCGTAGTAATGAGCCCTCATCGCCGTCTCCAGACGAATTATTCCCATTGACGTAGTTGACGTGGTTGTTGTCGCTGTTATCTTGGTCGTCGTTCTTAGGATCATACACCTTGCGGACTCTGGCATTGAGCTCCAGAGGAAGACGGCAAAGTTTTTGGCGAGACACGGACCGCGATGACTTGACGATGTGCATCATGAGAATAATGTTCGATATGTGGACTGCTCTGGACCGCTGGCGCCTTTTCTCATGACTTACAGAGTGGATCGGCCTGAAACTCCAAGAGCAAACATGCGCCTGTAATATGGCCAACGCTTCGTCCTACGCAATCACCACCATACCATCATCCGGCCGTACGCGTCGTTCTCAACCGCCATCCATTAGAAACTCTTTCGGCCAAATGCCGTGTCAGCGGTCTTCGTGGCTGTCTTCGGAATGCAACAAGAGTATAAATCCTTGCCTAGGACTGACTTTTGGCACGAAGAAGTTCTAATCGAGCCCCGAGACAGCTGAGACAAATGAATGGCCGGCCATAAGGCTTAGACACCACCCTAATCAACAATGCGCGCGGTTTGCGAGAAGCCTCGTCGAACGTCACTGAACAGCATCGTGTATGATCAGCCGTAACCCATACTATCCCGCCTAGGAGACCCGAATTGTATTGAGAACAAGGAAATTTTTATCGCAGCGAAACCGAAAACTAACTATGAAAGGGGGTGGGAACTTTGGAATGAGTACAAAAACAATTTATCGGCTGTAATATTGGTTTGCCGTTTTGAGGTCGATCCGAGTATCAGCTGGCGTTGCAGGTAGACGGCGAACCGTATCGTGCCACGCAATGTCGAGTAGCTTGACCAACTAGTACCCGTAGGATATCGTCCCAACCTACATGATCTGGTCTTGCGTCAAGCCGGCGTGGGCATCCGTCTCCATGCTATCTCCACCACCAGCTGCATTCAGGTACCTCACGAAGCTCAAGCCCAGTGGACGGCCACCATACTGGTAACCCTGGAACTTGGCAATCGCAGTCTCTGCCGTCTCTGCGGAGTCGAAGCGCACGACGCCGGTGCCGCGGGAGCGTCCGCTGGGCTCATATTGAATCTCGGCCTGCTCGACTTTTCCGATTGTGGTGAAGAGTTCCACGAGATCGTCGTTGCTAGTGGACCAAGGTAGCTGATAGTCGTTAGCATCGGACATTTGTCATTTTCGTCGAGTTCTCAGTGTGCTTACATTGCGAACATAGATCGTCTCGCTGCGATCGGTTCCAGCTGTTGCAAAGTCTGTGAAGGGGTTCGGGGGAATGGAAGTGGCATTCCCAGCATCGAAGCCGCCGGGGCCGCTGCCGCCACCACCACCACCACCACCACCACCACCACCACCGCCGACACCACCTCCTTGGAAGCCACCACGACCGTAGCCACCGCCGAAACCTCCGCGGCCACCGAAGCCGCCGCGACCGTAACCGCCTCCGAAGCCACCTCGCATGCCCCCGAAGCCGCCCCGGCCGCCGAAGCCCATAGGGCCGCCCGCGCCGGCAAACCTGTCTTCGCGAACCTCGAGCATACGTCCCTGCCAGTCATAACCGTTGAACTGCTGAATGGCATTGCGAGCGTCGTCAGGGTTCTCGAATACTACAATTCCAGATCCCTTGGGACGACCATCAGGGCCGAGGTGAACGTCGGCGCGAATAACGACTCCGTTGCGAGCTAGTTCATATGCGTCAGCCGTCAGGTACGGGCAGTTGAAGTTTTCTCCAAGACAACGTAGAACCGCGCGACTCACCAGCTTGCCTGAACAGATCTTTGAGGTCTTGCCAGCCCACAGTGTAAGGAAGCTGAATGACTGATTAGTTCACCTTGGTCGAAGCCAAAGCTGCAGCGGGCGCGGGATGAAACAAACGTTGGCCACGTAGATCTGGCGGCTGCCTCCGCCGCCGAAAGCCCCTCCACCGCCGCCTCCGAATCCGCCGGGGTTCATTCCGCCGCCGCCAAAGCCACCGCGGTTGGCCGTAGCGCCGATGAAACGGGGTTCCGCTTCACGGTCCTGAGGAAAAAGCACAGATCAATACTTGGCCATTACTTTTAACGAGAGCATGGTTCAAGACAACTTACTTCTCGGACGTAAACAAGACGGCCCATGAGGTTCTGGTTGCTAAGAGTCGCCACAGCGTTCTGGGCTTGCTCCCGTGTCGCATATTCCACAATTCTGTGAACCGCGTTAGCAATGGATCTCAACGTGACAAACGCCGATGAAACTTACCCGCATCCCTACATAGACCCGTGGACACGTGTCCCAACCCGTCAATCCAACAATTCCATCAATAACTAGAGGGAGAAGACCACAAAAGAAAGCCAGCCATAGACTACGTGTAGACGCCCACCTTCGACATTCCGTTTGGAAGTAATAACACGTCGGCGAAGAGAACCTCTCCAGCTATGAAAACACAGTCAGTGCTGTTCAACGATGTTGTAGAGGGGAATAAAGCTGACGACCATCGTTGTCGTAGTCGCAAGGCGCCGTGGGACTCACCCTGTCGCATGAAGTCCTTGAGATGGTGCCATTTAACGTCATATGAGAGGTTGCCGACATAGACGCGGCGGTCCTGTTGCGACGTTTCCCGAATGCTGCTCATCATTTGCTCTCTGGCAGCTGCGCGCTCCTCGTACGATCGGTGTTGGGGTGCCCCTCCGTACCCAGTGCTAGATCCTCCCGATGGAGCTCCCGTTCCAGTCATGGGGGAACGATCTCTTCTTCCACGGTACTCGTCTCTGCTACGGGATCGGCTTCGAGGAGAAAAAGAGCGGCGTCTTGAGGCGCGATTGGGGCTGCGTGAACGTCCGCGTCGGGGGGACCGAGATCTCTCCCGCTGATGAGGGTTAGCGCTGTGAGCCGCCATTTACCATAGCCCGCAAAGGAAGAAGCGGATCTTCACGAGAGGTGGTTCGATAAAACGGGACAAAAGAACGGCGAAGATGAACCGCTTGGAAAAGGAGAAAGGTGAGGAAGCAAGGGAGAGTTGAGTGAGATGATTTTGGGAAGGGAAGGGAAAGGTATGGATGGGTGGCGCCCGTCGCGCTCGGTGTAGGACTGGAAGGTGCGCCTTGAGCTTCTACACCCGGACGGGCCCCAAACGGCAAGCACCTTGAAGCGCGATTCCAGCAATCGGTTCCTGCCGCAGGACTTCCTTTCCCCAGGAACCGAGGAGGAATCGCGCAACAAACGGGAAAACAGCTGCCAAAGTGGTCGGCAGGCAAGAGGGATCAGGCTCAGTGCAGTTCCCAACGCGCAAGGCTCACGGCGACAAGCAAATGGATCAGGAAAGTCTGCAGGGCACAGGCGCAAGCGCAGGTGAGTTGGAAGGGACGGTTGGGTTGGCGACGGTGGAGGCAAAGGCTCAAAAGACCGACTTGAGTGTTGAGGGTCTTTTATTTTGAGGGAGGTCAGTCAATACTTACGGGTCGATAAGTGTCGCCAGAGTCAGCTATGAGATTCAGGTTAGTTCAGATGCCCAAACCAGGGAGTGATGAAAGTGACTGCGAGAAGAAAGCAAAGAACATGAGGAGCAAAGTAGGAACGACGGAAAGAGGGTACCGGCGGTCGATATTTGGATAACTGGAAGGGTGGGTAGGCACCAGAGACAGGGACGAGTAACTGAGGCGGGGGGTTACAAATACGGTACGGGTCTGAATACGGGAGACCGGTACTGATGGAAGAGAGGGAGAGAGAGAGAAAGAGAGGAAGCGACTGCAGACTGCAGAGTGTGGTGGAGAAGGCACGGAAGGACATGCATCTACCTAAGGCGCGGCGGTACAGTACGGTACCTTCCCGTCCTGACCCAAGACAGCCACGGCCGCAGCTCAGCTACAAGTCGGCGTTGGCGAGGGAGGGATAGGAATGGATGGGTGGATGATGGGTTGGATGGCCGGCGGGGAGAGACGAGGTGAGGAAGGGAAGGTACAGGGGGTACGGAGGTACTGTGTCAAGTGGAGGAGCACCAAAGAAAGGCAGGAGGAGCATGACGGGAGGAGGAGGGGTGGGAAGGAGGGATGAAGGAGGGGGATGGGGAGGGGAAGGGGAGGTAGGTACCTTGTTCTTTCTTGCCTTACTATAAGGCAGGCAAAGTAAGGGAGTAGACGGTTATGGAAGGAATTGGACCAAGGCTCAAGGAGAGGAGAGAGAGTGTGTGTATGAGAGAGAGACAGAGAGAGAGAGAGAGAGAGATAGCGACAGGAAGAGCTGAAGAGGGGAGGAAAGGGCAAGCGGTAGTAGAGGCGGACACGTCGAGCTCAAGTACCAGTGTCCCGTATGTAGACACAGGCATAAAGCTCTACCATTTGTGATATTAACGGATTAATAGATGGCTGAATGTGAATGAATGGGATATGAGTGAGGATGTATGGGTGGATGATGGGATGGGATGCATGGATCGTAGATCTGATTTGGCTGGACGCATGGAGGCCATGTCCGCCATGCCATGTGCCTAGATCCATATATATATTTAAGGTAAGGTAAGGTAAGATAGGGTGAGGCAGGGGAAAATAACTGCTGGGAAGACGGTGTAGGTAGGATGAGACACGAGGCTAGGTCGGTTTAGATGATCCAGCAACGCCCGCAGAAAGGCGGCGAGATTCAAAGTGAAGATGATGAGGCAGAGGAAGAAAGAGTTGCGAGCAGCTGGGAGGACCAGAGAAAATGATGATAGTTTTATCAACGCCAACGACGCCGTCTATGCAGCTCGACCCAAGATGAGTGAAGGCAAAAGCACGCCATGGCAGACAGAAAGCGAGCAAGGAAGCAATCAGCTCATTCAGCCAGAGCTATGGTAAGGAGAGGCGAGGTGTGAGGCAAGGCAGGGTAAGGAAGGCAAGGAGCGCATAAGGGGGACGCGAAGGTAACATAGAGGAAAAAGATAATACGCGGAAAAACGACGAGGAAATGGACAAGGACAAGCCAGCCATGAGAATCGACCAAGGCAGGTGGCGTGTGAGGTATGGTGAAGTATTCTCAGACGGGCGAGGTAACCTCCCTCTCTCCTCCTTCTCCTTCATATTTCGATAGGTGATGGGTAGGTACGGCAGACGGTGACCGAAGAGGAAAGGAAAGATAAATGTTGACTTACCCATGGCTGTCTACGACTGGCGCGGAGGGATGGGGTCCGAGAGACAGCAGAAGTCGAGACGTCAGGTAGCTCTATGTCTTCAGGCAACGTAGGTAGGTACTGTTCGCTTTCTTGCTTGCTGCTGTGATGCGATGCGATGCGATGCGATGCGATGCGATGCGATGCGATGCGATACGAAGGTGATGTGACGCGCGTGTCGCGTTGGGTTGGTGTCCGGACAGATAAGTTGGAGAGAAAAACAGGTGAGGACGGGAGGAGCAGACGTAAACGTAGGCGCCGAATGCAGGTGGCCCAAGCAAAGGGGAGGGGGGAAAAATGATTTAAGGCGTATACGTACCCGACCGCACAGTGGTTGGTTGGGAAGAAAGAGGGTACTTCAGCAAAAGCAGGGAGGCAAGCTGCACTTGACGTATTCCTTGGGCAAGGCGAGGCACAGCAAGGTAGGTAGATAGGTAAGGTGAGGTTGAGGGTGAGGTAACGAAGGCAGAAATGAGGTAAAAGGTAAGGTTGGCGCTGGGCGCAAAACAAGCAGCCGCGACCGCAGGACCCTCAACGTGTGTAGTCGGGTGTCGGCCGTCGGATGGGATCCAATAAGCGGTTGCGGTGTGGGCGGGGGCGGAGAAACGAAACGGAAGAGCTGGAGCTGCGGCTACCTGAGGCGTGACGGGAGCTGGACCCGACCTGACCTATGGAGCTGGGAGCTATTGCAGCTGGAAATAGAGCTCTCTACTACCTCCTCACCTTACGTAGCTTCCATTTCCGATTTCAGAGCAGCTTATTGCCTAGGTAAGGTAATGAGGAAGGTATTAAAGGCATTGTGCAATCCAATTGACTTCAGTCAAGTCAAGTCACTTTTAGAGTCAATTCGAGCGAGATCAGGCCAAAGAAACGGAAGGGGAAAAAAAAAAGAGGCTCAGTGCAGTGCACGTTGATCTTACGCCGGCTGACAGCGACAATGGTACAGTATTCACTTCTCAGGTACACTACCGGGAACTAAAGCCACTCTCAAAATATACGTTCAATATAATATAGCCATCCAATCTTCATATTCGAAAAGTAAAGAAGAGCTAACCGCAAACACTGAGAATCACAATAGGAATCAAACATACAAGATACGTCTTTTACGATTACATACCTAAGGCAGTATTAAAGAAGAAGCCGTCATAAGGATGAGGCAGCCTAATAGAGGCTCACTTCATCCTACCTACCTACTTGATCAAACGCAACACCGGCTGCCTACTTATCTACCTTACCTTGGGTAAGGTAGATGGGTAAGGTAGAAAGGTAGGTACTCGAGGATGGAAGTAAAGCGCGCCAGGCATCTACTGCTACTTCTGCAGTACCTTACGGTAAAGCACGTCGCGACGGACGAGCTGAGGCACCGGTGGACATCAGATGGCTGCATCAATAGCGCCTTTTCATTGGCCAATGGGCGTCTCTATTGGAGGAGCCCCGCTGCAGGAAATGTGAAATGCATGAACGGGCACGGGCACGGGCACGGGCAGCAAACTACTTCAGTACACTGTAGGTAAGCCCAGTGAGTGCACCGTGAGGCCGGATGTGGACCAGAGCTGTCGACCTGTCCCATCACAGCGTCACTTCACAGGCTGAGCCAGCATGGGAACTCGTGCTGTCGACCTGACTAAGGCACCCGCCTACCTTAAGGCACCCACCAAGGCACCGTACCAGCTTGGGGGTTCAACCTTGTATTCGTTTTGATGGCGAAATGTCTCTCAAATGTCACCTCTGCTCGACTGTCAGATAAAGTAATTACGAATGCTGGAGGATGGATGCCGCAAATTGTTCTCTATTGCGGCCAAGTAGAGTAGAACGGATAGATGTGACAACTGATGACATTCCTTCCCTGATCAGTTCCTCCCTCTCTCCGTTCATCCACGCGCTGCGTCCAGAACCCGCAACCCTGACGGCCGCGGCGGCTACAGCTTGAGGCAAGGACAGCTTTGAGGTCGCATTCATGATCCACCTCAGCTAACACTACCTTAGCTACAGTGGGTATCAGAAAAACCGCCAATTTTACACGCCACCCCGCATCAACGCGTCTTCCTATATTACTACCGCTAACTTCAGAAATGACTCCCACCACACCTATATAGCGGGTAGATTATAAGAAATATTAGTCGCCTTATAAGTATATGCGGATTATAATATAGTATTTAGATACGTTATTTATAAATAAAATTACGTTTATAGAGGGAGTTTCACTAGAGGTTATATATAGTATTACGTATTAATATTAATATTAAAACTTAGCTTTCTCTCTCCTGTATCCTAGTAAGCTACTTAAGATTAATAACCTTACTAGAAGATATATATTATAGCTTATTAAAGTTAACTCTTTTATTTTAATTATAGATTAACGCCTCCACGCTGCTCTATTTATCTCTTAAGCTACTCTTCTTAACTAACTTTAAGGCTAAGAGATTACTTATTATATTATAGTAATAAAGCCTTACTTAAGTGAGAATCTAGCTTAGGCGCGCTTAGAGTAGTACCTATAGTACTAGAATATACTAATCTCTTAGTAGTACTACTAATTTCAATTAGGTAAGTTATTAATCAAGCGTAGTTATAGCTTAAAAATAATATATATGTTTCTATATAATAGTCAGAATTTCTCCCTAACTTCTAAGTTTTCTATAATATCACACTCTAGTATAGATTACTAACTTTGTGAATTAAATACGGAGTAAATAACTTAATATTAAATATATTAAAGTATAGTTAAACAGATAAGGTATAAGTAAATATTTCAAGCTTATATTAGGTATAGCAAAAAGACCTCTCTAGTTATAATATGAGCGTAACTAAGAACCTTCCTAAAAAGAGCTATACAGCTTAAGCTTATCTTAAGATACTTAAGGAGTATCTTTCATTATTTATTATATTATTAGATATCTTTATACAGAATAACGCCTCTATTTATGAGGAGAAAATATGAATAGTATAGCTAGAATAATAGGCGATTGAGGATATGAATTAGCCTCTATATAGCCCTAATCTTAATTCTATTAAGAATATATAGAAGCTTATTAAAGAGAGAATTTATAAACTTCAGCCTAATTCTAGATTATAGAAAATTAACAAAAAATTACTTAAGATCCTTATAAAGCTTATTAAATATATATAGAATAAATCCCTATTAAGGTAGTGAATAATTTTATAGATTTAATACTAGCTTGGATTCTAGTATATACTATAGTAAATAGCTACTATATAAAGTATTAATTAGTATCAGTAGCCTTATTAGAAATAGTATTAATTTTTTTGTTTTTTTTTTGTAGTTGATTATATATAAATTGATATTTTAGTGAAATAAAACCCCTCGTGAGGGAGGAGTTAAATATGGGGCGTTCCCTTGTATAAAAATTGGCGTTTTTTTCTGACGCCACTGTATTCAACTAAGGTAACGACAGCTCACCAATTCACTGCACCCGTCTAATAGTAATAGTACCAAGACATTAACATAGAACCTTCCTAGCCCGGACGAACCCCGACCCTTACCGAGCTGGCCTGAGTCTGCGGTACCTTGTCCTGCGCCGTAAGGTGAGGCCTTCGAAGTGTCTGGGTATGGAGTACCTCAGCTCCGGGTCAGCCTTGTTTTGTTGCTTTCTTGCGTCTTGTCTTGTCTAACCCACCAGATAGGATGCCGTAACCCGCACTGCTACGACTGTGTGTACTTAATGTCTTCCATCCCATGGATGCCGTGCTCATGCGCCAGCAAAGGGAGCCGTTTCCCCCGTCCCCCTCCACGGTCTGATACGTGCGCGTATCCGGCCATTCGTTATCATGCACACCTCTTCCGTACCGCAGACCAACTAGGTAGATTCTTGCGCCGGATTGCACCTTGGCTCTATTTCTTCGCGCCGTGTGAATTACCTGCAGAACGAAACCCCATCATGGCCATGGCCGTTTGGCACTCAACAAGCTACGCAGTGATAGCCTGTGTGTCGAGTAACATGTCGGCCATGACCATTCACCAAAGACTCCAAAAGCCTTTCTACAAAGTCACCTGTCACCAAGCCGCCAAGGCCAGTGCGTCCCGCGCTGCAGAGGTTCAGCGTCTAATGTCTCGGCCAGTACAACTGTCAGGTGTCCACACCTGACGGGTGGATCCATATATATATCTACACCACACAAACTCATAATATATAACTAGAACCTAGATAATATATCACAGATCAGACTATACTTATAATTAGTAGTATAACTATATATAATACTAGCGGGTTACTGCTTAGAGAATTAATTAGAAGCTAAATTCTTTTAATTCTTCTTTGGAATCCTATAGCTAGACTTGCTACTATAATAACTAATATTATTTCCTGGATATTATATTACTTACCTCACCTACCTTAAATAATAACTTATAAACTCCTTAAATCTCTATAGATATTAATCTTTATTATTAGTCTGAAGAGCTCCTTAATTTTACTAATACTAATTATCCTCTTATTAGAATATTAGAAGATAATAATTTATTATATATTACTAACCTTATTAGAGCTATCTCAATTAATATAACTAGAGCTACGCACTTTAAGTAACTATTTCCTATTAAGTAGCTAGTAAAAAACATTTTATTTAAATCTTTCCTTAAAATATAGCGTTAGTAAGTAGATCTATATAATATATAATAATGCTAAGCTACTATAATGAATACCTTAATATCTAATATTAATAATCTTATACTTAATATTATAACTACTCCAGCCTCAAGTTCTAATCTATTAAGATAGAGCTTTCAAGATTTAAAATATATTACTTATAATAACTTTCTATTAATAGCTGCATACTAGCAATCGTATAGTAATGAATCCATCATATTATTACTATCTCATAATAATAAGCTAATATAGAATCTCCCTGTTAAAGAACTGTATATAAATTAAGCTAGCCTATAATAATTCCCTATAATAAGTAATAGAGACTCATAACTTAATTAAGGGTAGTAACTGCTTTTTACTTAGGGTGTAACTAACTTACTAACCTCTACTATATAATAGTTAGAGCAGTCTCAAACTAATAATATAACTAACTTACTTATAGGTACTATTTCATAACTTGAGGCTATAGTATTTAATAATACAGTTAGTAGTAATAATACTAGAAATCCTAATTTCCTTAGATCTATTGATATTAATGTATTCAACCTAATAGTATACGACCTAGAATAACTTAGTATAGTATATAAAAGCAATATAACTATCTATATAGATATATATACTTTTACTAAGTATCTCGCTAACCTCGCAGAATCTAGAGAGCTTAATACTATTAAGTTAGTATAGACCTAATGCCTCTAAGCTCTAGTACTAGTATAGTACTCTTAAGTCCTATCTAATACTAATAGAGCCCTACTATATAGTTTAGTAACTATTAATAGTATTATTAATAAGATTCTAGAGCGATTTAAGCTATACTATAGTAATACTATATATTATTAGAAGATAGCTATATTTAGGCTTATTAATGTGTATAATATTAAAGATATCTATATAGTTATTAATCTACTAGGACGCTAAATTTTATAGTATTGCGAAAGAAGGCTGTATTAAAGCTGTGTATAAAGCTCTTGATAGCACTCTATAGATAATCATTTCTCCCCTAATATGAATAACTACGCTAAATATCTTTATGACTAGTATTTAGAACTATAAAATCCGCTATTCAAAAGCTTGCTTATAAACGCTATGCCTATAATAGTTATTCTAATATTAACTAATACCTCCCTTTCTAAGTTTATATAGATAAGAATATTTAGTTTCAGTTAGGCTAGTTTAGTTATTCTCCCTACTATAACTAATAATAAACTAACTAACCTCTCTTTTAATAAACTAGTATATAGAATACTTCTCTTAATTAACTAGCCCTATATTATAATTAACTAACTTTATATAATAGTAACTGATTTTAGTAATGAGGATATAGCTTTAGAGGTAGCTATAGCTAGTAGTAAGGAGGCTATCATAATAACTACACTAACTATAGAAGATAGAATAGCTAGGTCTAGTTTCTAATAGAATAGTAACTTCACTTATACTAACTAAATTAAACTCCTGCTAGACTATCTAGTTAATGTTAATAAAATATAATTCTAGAGAACTATTATTTTTCTTATAAGACTAATATAATAGCTAGATTAACCTTTAGATAATAACTCCTATGGGCTATAAAAGCTTACTATAGTAGTTAGTAGAATAACTATTAATAGTTAGAATATTCTTAATCTAACTATAATAGTACTTATAATAGCTTATTAATCCCTATCTATTACTAATAATATAGGAGATATACTAACATATTATAGCTTTAATAATATAGCTTACTATATAAATGCAACTAATAAGTAGCTATAGCTTATCTAACTACCTAGTAAGGTTTAAGATGCTTACTACTTTAGAATAATCTTTGATACGTTCTAGACATATTAGTATAACTATCTATAATGATTTGCACGTAATAATAAGCTCTATAAGTATGTTTATACTTATTATAATAATAACTAATAAATAGAGTTAGAAGCCTTTATAGCTAATAGTACTATATTAAGAGGTGAATAATAAATACTTCTTGTAACTTAATAATGCTCTAATAACTATTAAATCTCTAGTTAATAAAGCTACTTAAATTAGCGCTAGATTTAGCTTTAGGTTATAGACTAACCTTTAGTATTAGATCACACCTAATATCTATAAAGCTAACTAAATTGATATTTATACTAATACTAGATGTTTGTCATTACTAGTTAATTACAGCTTCCTGTTTTTATAGTACTTTATACTAGATATCTCCACCTAAGCGTTATTTATTATAGTTAGAGGTATTAATAATAACTAATATGAAGTAGATTCGTATATTATTATAGATCTTAACTTTAGAGGGATGATATCTCCTAATAGCAGGCTTGCTATTATAAAATTCTAATGTGAAATCTCTGTTGTAGATAATCTACACACTAATATATTGCTAGATATACTCTACCTTAGACTTAAGAAGTTTAATGTTCTTAATTCTAGAGGCTACTCTATAAATATATTATATAACATTAAAATCCCAATAATAGTAGTTTACTATAGTAATAAAGATAGCGCTAAAGTTATATCATATATAACTGAGATTCTAGCTAAATCCTATAGTAAAGTCTAGATCCGCTATAAGATTAAGAATAAGTTCCAGGGTCCACTGTTCAAACTAACTAATAACCTTTCTATAGGTATATTTATATTAACAGTAGATATAGGTATTAAAGAACTTATAGTTTGTAATAACTATAGTATCCTATAATAAGTTAATTAGAATACTCTGTTAGGTTATATTATATCCATAAACTTATCTGCATAAGCTTCAATAGTTAACTTAATAATAGTTATAATACTATAGAGCTAGTAATCTAGAAGCCTGACTATAATAAGTAATATATAATTAAATAGAGTAAAATAATAATAACTTACTAAACTAGAGTTTGCATCTATAGTAGATAATTATATATTATAAGACACCTAATAGATATTATTTTTAGGATTGAGAATATATTCCGCAAAACTAGATTTATTGTTAGTCTAGAGGATGAATAATTATAGGTTTACTTTAAATGTAACTAGTAAGATAACCTGCCTAAGAATTATAAAATCTTCTCTATTAGACCTAATAAGCGCAAAGTTCCTGGGAAGACTATTAACAAGCTGATTAATAATAGCAAAGAATTCCTAATCAAGACCTAGGTTCTATTTAATTCCCTATTTTTAATATCTAGTGTGAGGTTCGTAATAAAGATACTATAATAGCTAATAAATGAATTTAGATAAAGTATAAAGGTTATATAGTTATCAATATTTAGATACTAAGTAAGATTAGATTTATAGATATATATCTAATAAAGTTATAAGACTATATAATAGCTAAGTATACTAATACAACTTATATTTCAACTATAGATATAAGTGCTTTCTACTATTAATAGTATATTTATTCCCAATCCCAATAAGCCTTTATAGTCGCTATAACTAATAGTTAATGTACATTGAATGATTTTATTATAGGCTATAAGTACTCTAATATATATATATGTATATTACCAAATTATTTTAATACTATATAATATAACTAGAGATACCTATTATAATAATATTATAGCTATATATAAGACTCTTAAGTAATAAATTGCTAACCTATAATAGATCCTCATAATATCTAGGTAACGCAATGTCTCTATTAAACTATCTAAGACATATATTAGATTCCTATTAGCTATTATTCCTAGAAAGTTAGTAGACTTATTTAGTCTAATAATCTCAGCTAAAAAACGTAAAGCCCTTAGGAAACTAAATCTCCTAATAATTGTAAAGGCACTAGAGTATTTCTTTAGTATTATAGATTCTATACGTTATAGTATTAAATATTATACTAATATTATTAAGCTATTAGAGATATATAAAATAATACTATTGCAGATATATTATTATATTGATAGAAACACAGGAGACTATGTGATAATTAAGATACTAAAGCTAGATAGAAACTAGTAAGTAAATGCTATTAATATGCTTTCACTAACTATAAAGGAAATTAATATATTTTACTAGGTAAAGGCTGAGCTAATAAATATACTATACAAATATTCTTCTTATTAAAGTATATCCTTTTTATTAACTTTAATATATATACTAATAGTATTAGCGTTATAGTATACTATATTAAGGAAGAGTTACTTTCTAAAGTCTTTATGAGTAATAATAATAAACGTAAGATCTTATAGTACTTACCTAGAATACAAATTAACTCATTATATTCCTATTATAAATACTAATAGTAGCTAGGAAATAATATTAGTTAATAGAACTTTAAGTTTCTAGATATATTTAGATATTAGTAAAGATATAATATTAGATTCATACTACTACGGTTCTACGAGTTATAATATTTATTAATTTTAAGTTAATTATTAACTTATCCAAGCAATTAAATATTACTAATATAACTATATATATACGAACTAATAAAAAGCTTATTAAGGCTATAGAGTATATTTCCTAATTTATTATATAATTTACTTATAAGCTAGGAAAAGACTATACTATCCGTAATACTCTTACCTACTTACTAATAAGAATAGAGGCCCAATAGACTAAAGAGTTAATAGCAAGACTAATTAGTAATATTCTCAATAACCTACCTAATAATTAAGATAAGTATTTAACGTTTTATATAATAAATAACTATTTAATCTGTCTACTACTAATATAACTTCTCCTAGAACTAGAAGTTATAGGAATCCCACTGTAGTCTACTATAACTAACTACCTATCTATATCACTACTAATAATATCCTCTATATCTAAAACTAAGCTATAGTAGGGATGTTATAAGGGCCTGATCTAGGTACCTATCCTAACGCAAGTTAAATATAATACTAGTCTTAGCTATAATACTATAGTATTACTATTTAAACTATATTATAAGCTACTATAGAAAGTCTCTCCTAATAATATTAACTACCTTATAATCCTATAATCTTATATTATAGATATTTTGAAGATAATATATAATAGTAACTACTTTAGCTACATTAAGCTGTTAGAATTCTTATTCTTCTACTATAATTCTAAGAACCTATATAGATTATATTAATACCTAAGAACCTGTTCTAAACATAAAGTCTTTTAAATATAATATCATTAGGCTTATAGGAATCTATAACTAATGTGAACTTCTCTATATTTATACTTTCTTATTTCAATTAATTATGTATAAGTATTACTAATAATAACTAATAGGTTTAACTGTATAACAGTAATAGTTCATAAGTTTTCAAAGGAGAATAAAATAAACTAGGTAAATCTATATATAATACGTAGGAATAGGGTAAGTAATTATTATACTAAATAATAGATAATAACTAGGGTATCCTAAAGATTGTTTTTAGTAGCTATAACTCTAAATCCTTATCTTAAATATAGGATATAATAAAAAAGGTCTCAGAACTAACCTGATATACTGAATAGTATACTATCTATAAATAAATAGTTAGATAGAGTATTATATCTAATAGATTATATTAGCCCTACAGTATTATAATAATATATTAGAAGACCACTCTTCTAATAATATCCTATAATTATAATTTAAATATAATAATACTTGGTCTACTATAACTAACTAGTTACCTCATAAGATAGTCAAGAGGTTTACTCCTGATAATATAGCTATAGCTATAGCTAACTAGATTCCACAGTAAGTCTAGCTCCTAGTATTATATATTAAAATCTATGATATGCTCGCAATAGTATCTATATTAATAAAGCGCTTCTATAACTAATATTAAATAACTAGATTCTTTAATATCACTGACAAGGTATAGCTTAGGGTATATAGAGGCTGTATAATCCCCTAAATGATAGTTCTAGGTTATGAATCAGAATAATAATATACTAGCTTATTTGAGGTAGTAGATTATACCAGATATACTACTTACTATATATAACTTTATCTAACTTAGTATATTTATGACATTATCTCTATTAATTATTTAGAATATATTATATTTAACCTATATAGAAAAAACTACTAATTATTCCGCTAATCTAGATAGTAAATAAATAGATTAAAGCTATCCTTAGTAAGCGCTATATAAAAGCTAGAATTAGGCAATATCTAGTTACTTATAGGAACCTTAGTCCTAAATATAACTAATGAATAAGAGCTGATATAGTTCCTAATAATATTATTTATAAATAGTAATAGTAATAAATATAGTAATAATAGACTACGAGGTTTAGAGGAAAACAGAGCTCAGAATAGCATTAGATTTATATATTATAGCTTAAATTATAAGATGAAGGTGTCTTATTTTTTATTTATTAGCATGTTATTAGCAATCCACACCTAACGGGTAGATCCATATGTATATCTACATCACACAACCCCACAACATGTATCTAGAACCTAGACAATACATCACAGATCAGACCACACTCACAAAAACCCTGCCTCAGTGAATGACCCCAGTCTGCTCACCATTGACATTGTGGTCGTATGTCGCGGTCAATCAGGCCTCAGCTCGGGACATTCAAAAAAGACCCGACTTTCAACCCGCATTTTCAATGAGCGACGCTGCGTGGCCTCGCGTCGTGGAAGAGAGTACGCTGACCTTGGGCATGAAGGAACACGACGCAACCTCATGCTACCTACCTACCTACGCAATTGAACGCAGCAAAACGCAACGCTAATTACGCCTCGCTTCAGTGGTTTTCGGCGCCTTCAAGCCAGTAGCAACAGCTTGCATAACGCACTACGATAGGTTCAATCCAATCATGGCCTGCTGGATATGACACACAATGTAGTACAACTGGATCTCGATGCTGTGTAACAATGGCAGCTGCCCGGAGGAGGAGGAAATCTCACAGCAGAACTTCAGGGTGTACCGCGGGACAGCTACCTGATTTGGCGCAGGGCACTTCCAAAATGTTCCCCGGCATGCATGCTTTCAGTGCTGTTGCTGGCCTCGACCTTTGCAGTTCACGGCACATACCAGCCCCTAAAGCCGCTGTAGAGAGAAAGATGTTCAGCGGCTGAAGCGGGATAATCCGCGATCGGAGCTAAGGAACCTTACCCGAGATAGGTACAGTGGCGGCAGAAAAAAACGCCAATTTTTGGGTGCGGGTTGGCGTGTAAAATTGGCGTTTGTTTTACCCACTGTACCTTAGGTAGGGGAAGGCACCGCCTGAGGTCTGTTGTTAGCGAACCTAATAGCATCAGCGGGAGGGTGGCATGGGGAGAGTGGGAAGGACTGATTTATACAGAGGTGCGCTTCAAAAGTTCATGCCCAAACTGCCAAGCCCGCCCCCAGTCACCCTGCAGGGGTCCGCAGGGGTCCCCTGCTAGTGCTAACTCTGAGCGATATTATCGTCAACATCGCAGCCTCATTTATAGTTATAAATACTATCAATTTAGAGCCATCTGCCACTATTAGCACTTCAAAACAGGCAAAAGAACATCACTAACAGGGTTATTTTAAGCCGTCACGCAGTCTCTACCAGCCCAGCGGCCCTCTTTGTATTTATTACCGCTATTGAGGGCGATAATCTGCTCAATATGATCTGGGATACGCTCTATCTAGTTCTAAATCTTTTCTTAGTTAAGTGACTCCTAGCACTCCTTCTATACTCATATAGCCTCACTGCAGCTCTTAGGCGCACCCTTCTTCATTATGAATCGCTTCATCCATAGCCACACGTTCTCAATAGGGTTGAGATTAGGGCTATTACCGCACTAGAGAAGCTTCTATATTTTAAAGATACTATATATATAGTATATATAGTAATAGTTATGAGATAGAGCCTTATCTTCTATTATAATAGTATCCTCACTAATAGAGCGAGCAAAAAGGAAGAATTTAAGTAGAAGAATCTCTTTTTAGTAGTAATACTAGTTAATACCTCCTCTACCCCCGCGGGTAAGCTTGCTATTAGTAGTATTCTAAGCCTAGCGAGGCTTATAGCCTAGGATTATATAGAGTTGAAGTTGATTTATCCTATTTATAAGCACCCACTCTACTTATTTAATAGGCTTAAGGGCTTTATTAAGGATATTAATTTCATTATTAGCATCCTTCTTCTCCTTTGCAGTCTCTAGCACCTAATAGTAGTAGGGACCCTTCTTATTATATAAGAAATATCTCTAGAATATAAACTTAGAGTATCCCTTCTACCTCTTATAGATATAAGAGTAATAATAAGCTTTATAAGGCTAGCGCTATAGCTAGTAGCTACTATAGCAGTAGTTGAGAATAATAGAGGTCTTATTAGACTAAATAACCCTTATTTAGTCCTCAAGGGTCTAGTAGTAGTAGCGGAAATACTATATAAGTCGCTCCTACTTTATCTTTTTAGTGAGACTAGGCTTCCTTATAGGTTTAGTCTTATAGAAGCCCGCCTTATATAAGATCCACTATACTATTATTACTGCGATATTAATCCCCTCATCGCTTAATTTGCTAGTAATATTAGTATAGTTCTTCTCACGCCCATAATAGTTGCGGTAGACCTTATGGAGCATAAGTATAGTTATTTCATCGTTTTATTTCGTTGGTCGCCCAGTATGAGGCGCGTCTTTGATAAACTGGAGAAGGATCGCAAGAGTAGGCGCGTCGGGGTCAAAGCCCGCGGCCCGGGCGCGCTTGAGGATATCGTTAACTGTACGCTTTGAAATTCCTAGAGCCTTAGCAACTTCCTCTGTTGGTTTACCGCCAACGCGGCTCCGGAGACCAAGAATAACTGCCCTTGTATAAGGAGTAATACGCGCCATATTGAGGGGAAAAAAATAGCAAAATTCGAGTGATTTAGTAATAGTTTTGTTGTTGTTATAGCAGTTAAACTAGCTTAGGCCCTAGGTAGGAAAAAAAGCAATATTATGGGGCGCCTGGGGTCTAAACCGGGGTTTTACTAGCACCTTACTCTATTAGGCCTAGTGGCTGCTACTTTGGGCTTAGCGTTAGGTCGCTAGGGGCTTGGCAGTTTGGGCATGAACTTTTGAAGCGCACCTCTGTAGAACACTGATATATGAATTTTGCTAAAGCTGGAAGTATATATCCTTGACTATGATAATCTGGCACTCTAATTAACCTAGTTTCTTAATTTATAATATACTTTTTTAGCGCTATAAGAAATTTAATATAATACTTATTATATAGCTATTTAATTTCAGCTATATTTCATATTTAAGCTATATTATACTTTTAAACTTTATTGTAATCTTATTAATTAGTATTATTAAGTTTTATTAGTTTTTCTACTATTATTTTATAACTTTAACTACTAAGAAGTAAAGCTTTTTCTACTCTCTTCTATATATAGTATTATTATTAATAACAGTTAAACTAGTAGTCCTTCTAATAATAAGAGTAATATATCTTATTAAAAATATCTATAAGATATAAAGAGCTAAACAAAGATGATTTAATAACTTAGACTAATATTTTCTAAAGTATTGTAATATACTTAGTAAGATACATATATAAAGAAAGTTCGAACCTTATTAATATATTTGCTATTATTTATTAACATTTATTCTATTTTATAATTTATTTAGATCTCTTAATATACGGCTTTTATTGTAATAATACTATAACTCACGGAGTAGCAGAATGAGGCCTCCGCTAAATATGATATTGTATGTATGTATATACGTCACGTGACTGTATTTATAGGCCTAATATAGCATAATACTACTGCCTACGTAGCTATTTATATCTTATTTCTACATATATATATGCGTATTTCTTAATAGCTTTAATATGAATATTATATATTAGGGCTATACGTGCGTTTATATTACCCTGCTTGTGTGTGAAACTAATACTAATTAGTAGTTAACCTTACTATTATACTACTTATAGCTATATAACTATAGATTAGTAAGGTTACTACATCAAGAAATAAACGCTCTCTATTTTAGTTCATAACTAATTTGCTAATTATTACTAAAAGAGCTCTTTTATGCTATTTAAATTAGTTAACGTACTACTAGCGGTATAGATATATGAGCTAACCTTTTAAGAGAACTTAATTTGATCTTTGCGTCTGTTATATAACCTTATTAACTCTTATTATTATTATTACTATATAATAAGACCCCTATGTAGGAAGATAACTATCAAAGATGTTTCCTAATATTTTAATAGTTGATCTCTAAGTAATAATTAACTCTCTTGAGACCCTTATATTATCAAAAGAGAAGTATATTAATTTAGCTCTGAGATATAAGTTAGGTAAATAAGATAACTTAAGCCTCAAATAGCGTATTATTTAATATATAATATCATATCTAGCTAGTAGAGATAATAAATAATAATGAAATAATGTCGGCTTATAAATATATTATAAGTCTCTACTTTAGATAAGGGCTTCCTATTACTACTATTATTACTACCTTAAACAATCTATTAGTACCTATTACTACTAAGAATAAGGAGAGCTAGTAATAAATTATTAGAATAAATACCATGTAATTATACTATTAATCTTCTAAATTAAAGTTATATCTTATTTATATATATATCATAGCAACTTTAGGGCTCTCAATATTAGTGCTATTACTACTACTTAAATAGCTATAAATAAGCACTTTTAAGGTGGGTCGAGTAATATTAATATTATAAATACTACTAAGTCAATGATTACTTAAACTTATTATAGAGCCCCTAATACTAGTAAAGTCTAAAGAGTTAGTAAATAAGAAAGATTAGGGCTAAGACCTTAAATTAAATAATATTATTGCTATTAAGAAGAAAGTAAATATAAAGATATTATTCTATATTAAAACTTATAAATGCGATACTTTCTTAGTAAGGCCCTATAGATAGAGTTTATAGAGGACTTTATACACGTACTTATTAAGCCTTTCTAAAAAACTGGTAGTGGGATTATTTGAAGACTTTGTAACTACCTTTCGGACTATAGCGTAGATATTGCCTGAGGACTGTAAGTGGTAGAATAGATCTATGATATTGCAAACAAAATTAATTTCTGCTTTTAGGTAGCTATAGAAGTATATTAATACATAAAGTATAGCTATTTATTTCTAAGAAACTAGGAGAGAGAAGAGTTTATGAAGCATATTACTAACTTTAGGGGTAATAATATTAAGATACTAATAATAGTCTTGATATCTCTTACTAGCCTAGTACTACTAATATATCTAATTATAGAGTGACCTTGTGAGAATTACCAAGAGCTATAAGGACCTATCAACTTATCTAGTAATATTAATGCTATTAATACTATTAGTATTAATACTATTAATACTATCTAAAATATTATAATTAAAATAATAGGATACGATTATAGCACCTGCTTATTAATATACTAATTCAAAGATCTAGCTAGGTTATATACTAATAAAATTAAGTATAGTAGTAAAGGTATAGATATTCTTAAGTAAAAACTATAGATATTTTAGGATACTTATAGGAGGATGAATATTATGAAGGACTAAATACTAGTAGCTTTCCTAATAATACTTAAAGAAAGAGTACTAAAGTATTATTATAATAGTATTTACTACTCATACCCTCATCTTAATAATACCTAAATTATTAATAGCCTTAGGAGATAATTTGAAACTTAAGAGTTTACTTAAGCCTATCTTATGATATAGAATAATATTCCTCTTATTTTAATTATAACTAATTATCTCTTAAGATTAAAACTAGAGATTTTAAATATACTTATTAATACTCTTATAGTAACTTAATTAGTGCTTAGTAAAGCTTATTAAAGTAATAAGATATTATATAATTAACTCTTTTAAGGCTACTAAGAGATTAAGGAGTATAAATAGGTTACTATGAATTTATTGAAGATCTTGAAGGACTTATATAAATGACTTAAAGTTACTATTAGTAATATAATTATATTTAGAAATAGCTAATTACTATTATAAGCTTAATATTATGCTAATTAATATTTGATAGACTATAAATATAATAGTAAGGGCTAGAATAATAGATTTAGAAGGTTTAACTTATAAAAAGATAATAAAAAAGTTTAAAGTAATAGCAAAACCCTAAAGAGATAAAATACCACATTTATAAAGAGCTTAAATACTATTGAAGTAACTATGTATAAAAGAAGAGGGATAAGGTATACTTATAATAGCAAAAGAATCTATGAGCCCTTAATAAGTTAAAAGCAGTTTACGAATAGTTCCTAACCTATTATAAGGGGGCTATAGAAGAGATAACTAATAATTTAATAGCAAATAATAATGAGAATAAGGAGATTGAGATATATTTCTAATTACTTTGTAAAAGTAAGAACTATTAGGGCGATAGCAACTCTAAGAATAAATAGTATAATACGTTCTTCACCTAATTCATAAACTTAAGTAGTAGCTAGCGAACTATAATTTAGCTTCTATTATAAATAGAAAGATTATTATGAGGTTACTACTTAATTGAGTAGCTTACTATACTATATATTTGAACTCCTTTAAGAAATTAGCTAGGCCTATATCTGTTAAATATTCTATACTTAAAGGAAGATATTCTTTAGAAACCTTATAAGGAATTATTCCTAATATAGGAGTAATAGGATTCCTAATAGCTAGTTATAGCTAATTTATAGTACTTGAGAGGATTATACTTAATATTATAATTAACTCTACTATAGTAAAAGGAGTAAATATAAGGTTTAAGCTAGAAGGGGCTATTAAGGTAAGAGGAATTATAACTATTCCTACGCTATTTAGAGATATAGTCCTCTATATAGTATATATAAATACTTCCTTTTTGTTCTGTTTAGCGAATATAAGTAAGTTAGGTATATAATTTAATAATCTCTAAACCTACTTATAATAAAGTAACCTTATTATACCCACTATATATAAATAGGGTACTTATAGCTATTCTTAGATATAGAGAAGGCTTTAGCTTATAATAACCTTAAAACAGAGTTATAATAACTTGATTAATAGTTTAGCTACTTATTGGTTTACTAACTTTACAAAGTGCTTTAGTGAGCTAGTTACTAAGTTAAGTTATACTTGTTTCAATATATAATAACGTTTTATAACTACTAGTAACTAAATATAGAAGCACTAAGTTAATTTAAACTTATAATTAAGAATAACTATAACTTTAACCATAGGCTAATAACGCCTTAAATATAGGTTGACTACCCTAGGCTGCAGCTTTAGGGCGTAGTCTATTTATTAGGCAAATTACTACTAATAGACTTACTACCTAGTCTTCTAAAATAGCAGGAGGGGGGGGGGGGCCAAAAGTGATGAGAAATAGCAAAAGAAGCTTAAAAAAGAAAGAGTTTTAATGCTGAAGTTAGGTTGTTATAGATAGGAAGAAGTTTAAAGAGAGGTAGATAGTAGAGAGTGTATTTAAAGGAGGAGGAAGGGGGGGGGAAGGCTGTTGTTATTGTTATTAAATAGGCTAAAAAGATGTAGTCTAAAAGATAGCTTAAAAGAGGGCTTAAAAGAGCCTTTTACGTATGTTAAAACAAATAAACCTAATAGAGCAAAACGGAGGTAGGGGGGGGGGGGGGGGGAGAGGAGTTAGTTATAGCTAAATAGCTTAAAAGAGGGCTTAAGTGAGGCCTCTTAAGCGTAGCAAAACGAACAAATTACATAAATCTAATATAAGACTGGAATAACCTGTTTTATGCGGGCGGTTGGGGCTTATTGTGGTTTCAGAAGGCGCGTTTCTAGCGGCAAATTAATGTAGCTGCGGCGATTTCGACGTGATATTGATATAGTTGCTAAAATAGTGGGCGGATAGTAATACCAAAAGTCTCTCTTTATGGACGGTTAGGGCTTACTACTATTATTATATCTAGAGGGTTTAAAGTAGTTAATTTAGTAGTAAAGAAGAGGGTAAAGAAGAGGGTAAATGAGGGGGGGGTTTTAAGGTACGTAATAGAGGTACTGAAGGTAGGAAGGTTAGCAAAGTAGTGAGTAATATTAAAAGAGGTTATAATATACTAAATTAACGCTAAATAGCTAAAAAGACGTGTAGGCAGCTAAGAATAAAACAACTAGTTAAAAAAGAGGCAAAAGTAGTAGTAAAAGATTTATTAAAGGGTTGTGAGAGTTTTAATAGAGGAGTTATGTTATAGTAGTAGAAGATTTATTAAAGGGCCGTGAGAGTTTTAGTAGAGGAGTTATTTATAGGTGGTCTCAATAGTACTAAAAGAGGGTAAAAGAAGGTAATTACGTAAAGAGAGTAAAATGTCACGGCACTGGTGGTGTGCGTACTTAAGTGCGGCTGCATTCAGAACCCTCGTTCTGAATGTCCTATACCTTTTGCGCAATGGCGCAGTTGGGACACGTTTGGAGGGCATGCCGCACCCTTTAGCCCATTTGGAGGGCCCGCATGTGACATTACATTCAGAACTACCCTAGGGTCGCACGTTCGAATCGCGCAAGCGGAATGAACGTGGGCTCACGGGGCCCCTATAGCGCGTTAGCCTCGGGGGCCCTGGGGGTATAGGCTTAAGCGCGCACACGCAGTGTGGCAAGTGCACACCCAGCATCCCACTACTAAAGTAGGCGATCGCGGAGTATACGCAAAGTAGTAGCAGGGGGAGTGATATCATGGCACTAGTAGTGTGCGTACTTAAGTGCGGCTGCATTCAGAACCCTCGTTCTGAATGTCCTGTACCTTTTGCGCAATGGCGCAGTTGGGACACGTCTGGAGGGCATGCCGCACCCTTTAGCCCATTTGGAGGGCCCGCACGTGACAAAAAGAGGGTTTAAAAATAGGTAATAACTTTACTAGCGTAATGAGGTTATTGCGAATAAGGTTGAAGGTGCTAAATAGCGATGCGGGATAGGCTATAGCTATTATTAAAATAGTGGGAGATCTGAAACTCCGCCTATAATACTGATGATAGCTTTAGAGATTTAAAAACAAAAGTAAAGTGAATCTGAATCTCTATTAGCATGATACTTAATAATAGGATATGGGAGTGCTTTAAAGCTCTATGTAGCGCTCTATCTAAAGAGGGTTAAATAGACCGGAGGCTGAACTATTAGTTACTAAATAAATCTATAGACTTTAATTATTCTTTTAATATAGGGCCTAGTTACATTAATTAATATAATATCTCTTTAGTAATTTTCATTTTAACCTTACTAATCTGCAGTTATAGTAGTTAAGTAATATACTTACTCCTATAGTTTTATAGTAGTTAAGTAGTATAATAGTGAAGTTAACTACTAATTAGTGTTAGTCTCATAAAGACTAGTACTAGAAGAATTGGGGGGGATATGCGTAATATTTAAAATAGTGATGTCTAAGGAAAGAAGGTATCTAGAAGAGTAGCTAGCAGAAGGAGGAACAATATAGTAGACCGACGAGGCGGGTCATGTGACTATGGGTCACGTGACTGTTAGCATTGTTCCTGCCCGCTGGGCTATGGGCCCGACACTTGGGTTGGGTCCGAATGGGCGAATATTCCAATATTTACCTTATTTTAAGCTATTTACCGCTATATAGCTATAGAAAAGTTAGAAGCCCTATTTGAGGTAGTAGTAGCTATTAGGTTAATAAGTATTAAGGATATAGATAGGGCTCTATGAAATAAGGGGCTATTAGCTAACCTTATTATAAAGCTGCTAGCTTATTCAGTAGAGTTTATAGACCCTTTTAAACCTTCTAAGGTATACCTACTACCCCTATTATAGCCTGGAATTAATCATAAAATCCCACTAGAGCATAATATAAGTAGATAAGAAGTAGTGCTACTATAGGGCCCCCTTTATAATATATCTAGGGAGGAACTCTTAGTTCTATAGAAAACCCTCTTTAACTTTCTAGATAAGGGGTTTATATAGGCGAGTAGCTCCTCTATAGAGGCCCTAGTGCTATTTATATAGAAGCCTAGTGGTAGTATCTAGTTTAATTATAACTACTGCGCGTCAAATATAATTATAAGGAAGAATTACTACCCCCTGCCCCTAATTATAGAGACTCTCTAGAGAGTTAGTACTATAAAATAGTAGATATTATTATAGCTTTCTATAAGATCTATATTAAAGATAAGGATATCCCTAAAACTGTATTTAGGATATAGTATAGCCTATTTAAGTAGCTTAAACACCTATTTAGGCTTACTAGAGCGCCTATAACGTTTTAGCGCTATATTAATAAGATGCTCTAGAAGTTTCTTAATAACTTTATAATTGCTTATATTAAACATATTCTTATTTATACTAGCAGCTTATGAGCAGACTATAAAGCAAAAGTTAAGTAAGTGCTTTAAAAGTCAAAAGATACAAGCTTAAACTTAGACCTAGTGAAATCCAAGTTCTCTATAAAAACGATTAAGCATAATAGATTTATTTTGAAAGCAAGTAAAAGTATTATATATAACCTAGAGAAATTCTGTGCTATTTAGGAATAAGCCCTACCTAAGTTAGTTAAAAGAGTATAGAGTTTCCCTAGATTTATAAGCTACTATTATATATTTATTAAGATTTATATAGATATTATTACTACTTTAAATTAGCTTACCTATAAGAAAGAACTCTTTAACTATATATAATATACTACATTTAGAATACTTAAGGTAAATTTCTTATTCATATTAGTATTATATTATTTTAATTGAAATACTTAAATAGTAGTAGAAACTAAATGCTCTAAGTTTATATGAAGTAGTATATTAATATAATAAGATAATGAGAAGTAAGTCTAACTAGGTATATATAACTGATCAATACTAAAAGTAAAAGAAATACTAATAACGTTTCTAAATAAGAAAAATAAAAAATAAAAAGTAAACAGAAAATAAATAAATATAGAAACGCCTTAAAGCTATAAGCTTGATATCTTAGCTTTATAGTCCCACTCTTAGTATCAATACTTAAATTAAAGAAAGTCTCTCTATTAAGGCTCTTATCTTAGAATATCATAGCTTACTATATTAAAATACTTTATATATTAGTATATATTACTCTTAGCACTCTAAGCTATACTTAAAAAGTGTTTATTAGTATTTCTTTTACTAATCTAGCCAATCTTACTTTACGTATTAGCTCAGCAAGACTACTAATCTTCTTATCTTAGTTCTATATGTAGCTTTTTAGCTATGTCAGCCACAGCAAACTAGTTTAAATACTAGTAGTAAATAAAAGTATCAAAGGTGAGGGGGAGATATAAAAGAGGAAAAACAAATAAGTTCTAGCTAAAATACTAAAAGAGAGGATTTTAAGGTCTTTATAATTCGTATTAACTTCCAAAAGAATATATAGCTATTATAATCTCTCTATAAGCTAATAAGTCTATAAATCGCCCAATCTCTTCTATCTAGCTTATATTTATATCTTATATTATTATTTTGTGTTCTTTATAGTATCTAGAATTATAATAATTATTAAAGTAAAAGTATATATATATTAATATATATTATTATAGTAGAACGTCCAGATCCAATAAAGGCACCTCACTCTCTTAGAAACCTTACAGGACTATACTAAAAAACAAAATAATCCGCCTCTAGGTACTATTAGGATACGTAGGAGCCCGTTAGGGAATATAAAGATAGTAAATAATATAATACTACCCACAAAAGGGCAGGAATAATAAAAGTAGACTTAGAAGATACGCGCAGTAATTCGCAGATCTAATCAGAAAAAATAGAGAGAATTAGGCTTAAAATCAAAGAGAAATCATGAAAAATCATACATAGTATTATTAAGATATCTGTCTGCTTAAGGACATAAAGGTCTATAATAGTAATAATAAATAATAGACTATACTTTTTTCCCTCTCTACCTCCGCAGCGCAGTCCTCCTATATTTAGACCCCTCTATTAGTAGGCCCGCTATACTACTAACTGCGCAGCTATATTATTCTGTCTCATCCTAATATCTACCTATATTAATAAGCTTATAGAGGAAGTTTATATTAATATAGGCGCTTCTATTACTCTTATAAACTACTAGTGAATAAATCGCTTTGTTAATAAGGCATACTTATATCTAGTAGACCCCCGCTCTACCCCCGCTATATAGAGGCTATAAATTTTTATAAGGTTATAGAGGAAGCTGTTTATAACATCTACCTCCTGGGCATACTTAGTAATATACTTATTTAGGCTTATATTATTACTACTATAGGGGTTATAAACTCTCTTAATATAAGTTTACTCCTAGATTTACCTTTTTATAAAGATTATGAGTCACTTATTAACTTAAATAAAGAGGTTATAAACTATAGCTACTAATATAACTTCTAAGTGCGCTCTCTTTATTGGTAGAATAATTCACTTTATATAACTTACTATTATCCCTCTTTATAACTCCATTTTTACTATAGTCTGCTATACTAACTTCCTAGCTTCTCTAGTAACTAGTAACTAAAGCTACCTATAGCAGTTTTAATTATAAATTCTTTTTATAGTTAATAATATTATTACCCCTAATACCTTAAAGTGAGGTCTTTCACAAAACTCTTTAACTAGGCTGCTTAGTATCCCTAAGGAGATAAGAGTTAGTATTATAACTTACTTTAATAGTACGAATACTACTAATCTTATTGATTAGGCTAATATTGATACCCTCTTCCCGGGTTATCCTAATGCCCCCCCTACTATAATAGAGGAAGCGTTCTATGTTCTATATTATGGTATCTAGTAATACCTCTACTATAAATCCCAGCCCTATAGAGGTCCCCTCTTGTAGTATCTCCCGCCTAGATAGTATCCAAATAATTAAGTTAGCTACTAGTATTAAGATCTATACTAATAACCCCGCTTTTATAGCCTATCTAAACGTAGTTTTAATTACTATAATATTCTCTATAACTATAATATTATTTCAATATCTAATAAGGACGGTATATATATTAACATTATAAATAGGTAGTAATACTAAGTTAAGGCCTCCCGCCCATTCTTATTAGGTACTAAAGATATTAAGCTTATATATAGTAAGCTTAATAGTTGTAATACTAAAAGTAAGTTACTTTTTACTACAGAATTAGTTCTAATTATATGCGTCTTATTTATTATATAGTATATTATTAATAGTATTAGAAAAAGCTGTCTAGTAGTTAACTTTTACCTCTTAATTAAGGTTATACTCCCTAATATATAACCTCTCTCAAATTAGAATAATAAGTTTAATTACCTATAAAAGTAACAGCTAGGTTATAGTCCTCAATGCTATAAGATGTTTCTACTAACTTCCTATATATTCTAAGTATTGTAACTAGATCGCAATAATCTCTCCCTACAGTATTAAGATATCTAAGACTATTTTAATAGGGTTTAAGAACTCCCTTATATATACTTAACTCTTTATAAATACTTTATTTTATAAATACTAAAGTATTATTTAAGCTTATATGAATAATATTATAATATTTAGTAATACTACTAAGGACTACCTCTATTATATTAAGATTATACTCTAGCTCCTCTAGAATAACTATCTCTATATCTCTATAGAAAAGTTATTTACTAGCATTACCTCTATAAGGCTCCTTAGCTATATAGTTAATACTAGAGTCTTATATATAGATAACTATTTTGAGGCCCTTCAGTAGCTTGCTTTCTCTCATAATCTCTATAATCTTAAGAGATATTTTAGAATAGTAGATTAGCTGCATTATAATATATTATAATTTAATATTATTAAACTACCCCTTAATTTAATATTATTATACTACCCCTTAATTAATATAAAATAGTTCTGTCTACTCTCCTCTATAGTAAGAATAAGCTATTATAAGGAGTAGCTAAGCAGATACATACTTACTACCTCTCTAAGGTTACTTTTAAATCTATAGAAGAGGAGATTAAGTTCTAGAACGTTCTATAATAGAACGTTTACTACTAGGTAGCTTAGTACTACTATAATTCTATTAAGGAGCTCTTTATTAAGTTAAATATACATAAATAGAATTTAGAGTTATAATCTTCTAGTTAGATAATAAACTTACTAATACTAAGATTAACCTTACTATATCCAAGACCTCTAATATTTAGCTTATTCTATTTCTATTTAGAGTAACTATACCTACTAAATTGCAGTTTTAAGCTATTAAAATAGAGGTTACTAGTATAGTATAAGCTATTTAGAAGCTCTATAAGCTAGTCTAGTTTAACTACTAACCTATAAATATCCTTACTAATTACATAGCTACCTATAATATTTTTATTTATCCTCACAATATATATTTAACTTAATAAATATAAATCTAAAGCTTATCAATATAGCGAATAACCTTTTATAGTTTTAAATATATATTACCTATATTTGAAGTAAACTCAATTTAATACTAAATACTTATTCCTAGCTCCTATTACTTTAATATTTTAGTAGAGCCTTATTTTTCTTTAAGGTTAATAAAGATATTAATATTAATAATAGTATTACTAAAGAAGTAACTAACTATAGTCCCTCTAACTTTATTAAGCTTACTAAAGCTTCCGCACTAGGAGCTACTATAGAGACTATATCTACCTTAATATAGAGTTTCTAACTTAAATTATAAAAGCTTATATCAGTAATAGTAGATATAGCGCTGTGCTATATAGTATTACTAAGAATAATACTAAATAATAGTAGATTATTAAGCCTTATACTACTCTTAAGGAAGTATATTATATTATAGCTAATAGCTACTACTCTAAATATTTCCAGATTTAACTATAGATACTATATAATAGCCTTCTTTTCTATATTAATACTAATAATATAGAGGAGCTCTGTATTCTCTATACTATTATACTGGAACGACGCAGAGGATATATATGAGCAGGCAGCTAAGAATAGCTACCAAAACCAACACAAAACCCCTGAACAGAGTCGCGCGCCCTTAGTACTTCGCCAGCAAGAGCGACTCACTACCAAATAGTCCTCAGAGTGAGAGAAACTCATACAGAGCTAAGGGACTCCTAATCAGAGCCCCCTTAAGTGATAAGGTATCCCTAGAATATCGCAGAATCAGATAACATACCTTATCGAAGTAATATAACACCCTTAGAATAAAATAGAATAAAAGATAGATATAGATATAATTATAGTACGCATATGTAAAGGAAGATATCTATAGAAAAAGAAGGTTAAAAAAAGATAATTCCTACTAAAAACACTCTCTAATTAGACCCCTATTTATAGGAGGATTAGAGTGCTAACTAAAAGAAAATAAGATAGCTAATCTATTCGCTGCCCGGCTCCAATACTTAATATTTTTAGTTAATATATAATAATAAGTATTATTTCAGTAATATATATACTTGATAATTTAGTAGGGACTTAGTTCTATAATAAAGTAAAGGCTTACTACTCCTATATCTACTATTATCCTAGCTATTAGTAAAATAGTATTAACTATAGCCTACTCCTAAGCACTCTCTAGCTTATTCCTATACTACTCTGTCCCTACTATACTATAACTATTAACTTTATTATAGACTTACTTTCTACTTTCTTAGTAAGTACCTTTTAAGCTCTACTAGGCTTTAATATACTTAACTACCTCTCTACTTAAATATATAAATCTCTAAGAAAAGCCTTTTAATTTCTAGTAATAAGTAATATATTACTTAGGGCTAGGGACTTTTACCTATGTATTTTTAACTAATATATAACTAGGGCATCCTAGCATATATTGTTAGTAACTAGGACCCTAAGATTATTTTAAAGATACAGAAGGCTATCTTCTCTATGCTAAAGGTTAAGCTTCTGCTCTCTACTATATATTATCTCTAACCTAATAGCTAGAGCAAACAGACTAACTAAACTATTCAGATTGCCCTATAGTATTATATATAGGTTGATCTAGATACCTCCTAGGTAGATATTCTTCTCACTCTTTAGTATAACCTTAATAATATATTACTAACTACTATTAGCTAATCTCCTAATAAAGTTATATTAAGCTTTTACCGTAGGGCTATTCGTAATACTATTACTAATAAATCTATACTAATAGAATTAATGAAACTCCTCTAGTATACTTATTAAAAAAAGCTACTAGCTCTATTAATATAGCTAATAAAGTCTATTAGTAGTACTATAACTATTATTGAATAGAGGTTGAGGTTAATATTAGTAATTATGTTTAAATTTACCTTAGTAATAACTAGTATCTCCTTAGCTACCTAAAAATATAAATAGTTAGCTACTTAAGCTAGCGTATTTTAAACTACAATTAAAGTTAATATAGCTTACAAGCTTAACTTCCCTACTACTTAGAGGATCTTCTTAGTTCTTAATATTACTTAACTCTACTAACTAGCTAAGGGACTAGACCTATTCTATTAAATACTAGCCTTACTATAACTTACTATTATAAATAGTTATAATATATATCAGGTAGAACGCTTTATTAATTAATAAGTTAGCTAGTAAGAGCGGAATTCTATCATTCATTATCTTATCAAGTAGAAAAGCTACTCTATAGTAGAAAATATACAGGAGCTATATAAGAGCCTACTTATTTATATTAGTAATATAGTTAAAGCCTTTAAGGAGGTATTGCCGCTTTATAATAATAAAGAGTAGGGCGGACTACACTACTTCTATCCTATAATAGGATCTTTTTAAATATTAAAATCGCCTGCTTTGGGATTATACATAATACCTTTATCTAGCTTTGCTTAAAGATACTCTTTTTTTATAAAAGTAGTAGTATATTATACTAAGCTTTAGTAGACTAATAAGGTGCCTATGTCTAATAAAGCTATTATTCTTCATAATATTAGGCTTATAAACTATAAAGCTAACATATATTACTATATTAACCTTTTATTTTACTCCTATACTATTTTTATATTTAAACCTAGTATCGTCTACTTAACTTTACTCCTAATACCTTAACCTCCTTTTAATCTTTATAAATTATTACTATTACTTTATTACTATATCTATTTTCATTTTTAATTTATACGCCCTTATTACTCTTTACTAACTCCTTACTATTCTTTTTAATATAATAATATCTACTAAATACCTCTCTAATATCCCTACTAGTACTATTATATTTCTTTAGGGCGCTACTAGTACCTTCCGCCTTAATACTATTCCTAATAAGTCTAAGCGCTTTGATTCTATTTCCCCCCCGCCCTAATAAAATTTAGTTATTAACTTTAGTATTGCTTCTACTTAGCTTCCCTCTTATCTTAGTAGCGCTAAATCTTTAGGTGAGGAAATTAAGCTCTTTAATAATACTATTAAGGAGAATAAGGAGTATAATAAGGAGGAAGTTAAGAAAAATAATAATAATACTATACTTATTATTACTAATAACCCTACTACTAAATACTTTTCTAGGGGTCTTATTACCCGCTAAGCTACTAATAAGACTACTTATACCCTCTTTAAGTAATTCCCTAATAATACCCTATATACTAAGGTCTGTAATTTTACTAAGAAGATTTTTAGTAAGAAGTATATAATTACTAATATCTCCTCTAACCTAGTGGTTTACTATATCTAGAGTGCTTATAAATACGCCCTAAATACTATATATGTGAAGGGTGTAGCCCGGGTTTATTTAATGAAGGGGTGCTGTTAATTAGAAGTAATTTATACTAAGGAAGAAAGGTCTAAGTCTGCGGGCTCGTGCGGTGCTTGGGCGGTTTTTGTGTGGTTGTGTGCGGCGGGTCTGCAGGGCCTCTCGCGTGCTTGCTATGACTGAAGTGGTGTAGCCCTAGTGGCTTGGAGGCGGGCGCAGCCTGGCCTGTAATAATATCCCCCTTTGTGGGTCTGTGCCTAGTGATGGCGCGCTTATTGCTGATTGGCTGGTAGTGGGTAGCCCGTGCGGCCTAGTAATAGTAACCCGCTCCCTCTACTTTCTGAAATTCCTTCTTACTTTCTTATCTGCTAAATAACTATTATGCACCTGCTAATTGCGCTTATTATGCCTGTAAGTAACTATTGCCCTTTTGTAGTTAATCCTTCCTCCTAATCTATTTGAAGCCCTCTCTTGAAGATATTGCTGCTGAGGCGCTGCGCGCCTGTAATCTCGCTGCCTTCCTCAATTGCAATAAGGCTGGGGAGCTATTTACTAATGAGGATAGCTCTGCTGATTCCTCCTCTGCGGGTAGCACTAATAATAATGATGATGATAATGCTCCTAGCTTCTGCGGCACTAAGTGTGCTAGCAGCTCCCTCCCTACTATATGCGCTTAGGCTGTAATATATAGTGATAGTACTAATGATCTATAGACTCCCTTAAAGCGGTAGAGGGCTAGCGTAGAGGAGGGTGAAGGTTCTATTTGGGAGGTAGTTTATCTGCTTTGTGGTATCTATTATACTAATGCGGACCTATTATCCTCTGTGGCTGCGTGCTATAACTCCCTCAGCGCGTATTCTATATCTAATTATAGCTCCTCCTTACTAACTTCCTGCAGATATTTGTATTATATGCTGCGCTAAGTATATAGAGAATTGCGGCTGCGGCGGCTGTATCTTTATAAGCTTATGCCCTCTCTCCCGTGGGGGTGCTATAGCTTTATTTGGTGATGCTAACTTATTTTAGCTTAATGAGGAGGAGGATGCTAATTACTAGGCCTAGAAGGCTACTAGCAACTCCTCTACTACTAACTCTGAGGATATAGCGCTTATAAGTCTGCGCCCCTGCTATTATTATATCTACTGCTGATTAGCCTTAGTTCTCCTAGTAGTAGCGCTTTAGTTATAACCTCTGCTTACGCCTGCTATATAAGAGGCGGTCTCTCCTTGAGGCTAAGAAGGCTAAGAAGGAGGTTAAGGTAGTTGCGCTTGCTATGCCTGCGCTTGCTCTTGTGCCTGCTCCCGCGCTATCTGGTTTTCGCGCTATTAATGCGCCCGCGCCTTCTGCGCCCGGCGCCTGCATCTCGCCCTCCTAGGCGGCTACTCTAGCTAACCTATTCTCATCTGTGGCTGCTATTTTTAATAATATATATACCTTTACTATCTTCTCTTTTATAGTATTTGAGATTTATAAAGGCGCTTATAGTAGCTAGCTTTTATAAACCTTAAATAGCCCTTAGCTTCTATCTAATTCTAGCTAACCTGCTATTAGATAGTATATAATAAATAGATTAAATAGCTCTCCGCGCGGCTCTACTGTAATTGATCTGCTCTTAGCTGGGGGCTATAATTAAACTTTACTTATTGCTAATTACACCCCCCTTCTCCCTTATAACTTACTAACTTATAGCGACTATACGGCTTGCTAGGTATATAGGGTTGCTATTATTTTCTTCTATTAAATTATATTTGCATTTAAACTTATCTATAGCAGCTATATTATAGAGCTCCTTAAGAGGCTCTTATATAGGTTATTAATAACTATCCCACTTTATAAGCACCTTATAGCGCTTATTGCGCCTAACTGCCTTCTACTAAGCGGCTAAGATAGCGTCTACTTATTATTCCTTAATACTATCCTCCTTAAGTATTAGCGGCAGTTGCGTGTTGCTATATATTTGCCTGGGTAGCGGGTTATTTGTGGCCCTCTATAGTAGGATAATATAGAAGTTTGGATATATATAGCTTAGAATATTAAGCTTAATAATGGTAGGCGTTATTATCTCTACTACTTTAGATTTATAATATAGCTAGTCTAGCTTTTTATAGGGGCGTAGGGTCTTATAATTTATAGTAGATAGCTATACTTTATCTCTAACTTTAAAGTATTTTTTAGGCTTATATTAGCTATTTGTGGACCTCTCTATAGCTTGCTAGGCTATAGTAATAGTAGCCTGCGCTATTTATATCAATTGCTCTAGCTTTTTAATAAGCTTCTGGGTAGCGACTTTGCAGCTATGTGTTATAGCTGGGATAGGCTCTATAACTGCAATTAGGTTAATATTATAGCTATACTTAATAAAGAATAGACTTATACTTACTATAGTGGCGTTGTAGTTATTTAGTATAAGTTAAACTAATAGTAAGTGGTTCTCTTAATTATTTTAATTAAAACTAATGAGGTTATATAGTATAGCTTAGATCTCCTAATCAAATTGCTCTATTGCTCTATTTATCTGCGGGTAGAAGGTAGTACTTAAGTGCTATTTAATACTAGTAAGTTAGTAAAACCTCTTCTAGAAATAGCTAGTTTAGTAGCTGCTATAGTTGCTTATAATAGTCTGCGGGAAGCTATAGAACTTATAGTAGTACTAGATAAATTGCTCTATATAGGCCTCTATATCTATTATTATTATAGCCTCTAGGGTTAATACTTTTAATAGTTAGTTAATAATAACTTAGAGGTATCTCGCTTCTGATGCTAATAATGCTAGTAGGTCTGTTATAAAATCTATTGCTAGGTTATACTAACTATGCTCTGGGATTGGAAGAAGTTATAATAACTCCCGCTTTACTTATTGCTAGATTACTGCTCTACTATACCTATTATAATTATAAATAAACTGCTTTATAGCGTGGGATTATTTGGGCTAAAAGTATTACTAGCTTAGTATATTTAGCATATTATTATAACTAGGGTATTAGGTAATACTAGAGTTATAGCTAAGCTAGATAATATATATATAGAGGGCGTTATTTATATTATTTTTGCTACTGCCTCTAGGTACCTAGATCTAGCTATAAAAAGTTAGGTAGTAGGCGGTATTAATCTTATACTTTATGATTTATATCTTAAGTTAGAGAGCGGGCGGGAAGCTGTATTTATTTTGCTTAATGGCGTGATATATGGCGGCATACTATAGATCCTTCTAGAGTATCTCGCCCTATAGTTACTAGAGCTTTATGTTCTTAAAGACTATAATCTCTAGTAGGGCGTTCTCTAGTGGGGTTTTCTTACTGCTAACTTGCTGGGCGACCCGCGCTAGTAGTATAGCGTTTAGGATAGCCTGGATTACCTAGCTTTACTCTTAGTTATTATCCTAGCTGCTTGGTGCGTCTTACTTGTGTTGGGAGAGTGCGTCTGGGGTAGTAGTGAGAGCGTTTAGGCGGTATTCTAACTTAAAGTTATATTTTGAGAGCTCCTCTGCCTAGTGGCTCTATTGCTCTATTAGCTTTTGCTTCTTAGTAAAGTACTCTAGCCCCTTATGGTTTATTAAGATCTTGAATTTGCAGATATTATATAGCTCTATATTTTATATTACTAAACATATAATAACTATAAGAAGTTCCTTGTTATATATGGGGTAGTTATACTGAGTGGGTGTGAGTTTTTATAAGTGGTATATAATAGGTTGAAGCTACCTCTTCTTATTCTATTGAGCTAATATGCCCCCTAGTGTGTAGCTAGAGTAGTCTATCTTAATTACTATCTCTATATTTAGGTTGAAGTAGCGTAGTATTAGTGCGGATAAGAACTTTATCTTGAGCGTATTAAATGCGGCTTATTAGGCCTCGCCCTAGCTAAAGGGGACTTCTTTATATGCGAGTTAGTTTAGGGCTACTATAATACTAGTATAGCCCTTAATAAATACTTAATAATAGTTTGTGAAACCTAGGAAGCTTTGTATACTCTTAATAGTCTTTAGTGCGGCTTATTTCTAAATAGTGCGAACTTTCTCTAGATTATATATAATACTCTTATTTGCTTTTAGGATAAAACTAATATATTTAATAGTCTTAACTAAAAATTCAGATTTTGCTAAGTCTAGGTTTAGGCCTGCCTCCTTTAGCTGCTAGAGCACTTATTTTATTTTTGCTTTATAGTCCGCCCTTAAGCTGCTTAAGTAAATAAGAATATTATTAATATATATAGTTATGAAGTTGTTGAGGAACTCCTAGAGCGTCTTATTGATATATTGCTAAAAGGTTATGGGGGCTCTAGTAAGCCTAAATAGATAGATAAGCTATTTAAATAGCCTATACTGCGTTTAAAAAGCGGTTTTTAAGATGTCCTCATTCTTTATATAGATCTTATAGAAGGCTGTAATAACGTTAAGCTTAGTATACTATTCTGCTGCGCTAACCTATTGGAGGGTTTCTATAATTAGTAGTAGTAGGTAGTAGTTCTTCTTTATAATTATATTTAGTGCGTAGTAGTTATAATAAAAATAGATGCTACTGCTTAGCTTCTATATAAATAGCACTGGCGCGCCTATAGGTAAGCTGCTTGCTTAGATAAATCCCTTATTTAGTAGGTTAGTAAGTGTTTTCTAGAGGACTAATAGTTTCTCTTGAGATATGCTATATAGCGGGCCCTATAGTAGCGCTGCTTCTTGCCTGCTTATATTGCGCTCTAGTGGTATTTTGTAGTTAATGCTAGGCTGTGAAGGCAGTAGTAGATATGCTTTAGATAGTTTAAATAGGTATATAAACTCTATGAGATAGGTGGGGAGCTTTGTAGCAATATTAGTAGATAGCTTTTTTGCCTGTAGGGCTTTATTAATATCTGCTATACTTATTAACTAAATAATAGATATTGTCTCTAGTAGTGATCTTAATAACTGACTCGCGGCTACCTAGCGGTATATTGCCCTAAAGAAGGTGGCGTTAAGAAACTAAGCCTCTCTGATTTTGTGAATGTGGGCTAATTCTTCTTAAATAGATAATAGAATATTTACTTGCGCTTTGTTATAGAAGATATGCTGCTTAGCTGCAAAATAGATAATGCGGTTATAGTCTATTTAGGGTTTTCTGAGGAATAGGTCTATATTGAGGCTGCGGACTATATATGTATAGATCTGCTATGTGTGTCTGCTTGTTTTAATTTAATATATTATTATGCTTTTAGTAGTAATATACTCCGCGTTATTTGTGAAGCTATATAGATAATACTTCTAATAGTTAATATATAGTAATTAGAATTAGTAGGTAAACTTATATTCTATAAGGGTATAAATATTATAGCTATAGTCTATAAGGGCTTAAGTAGGGCGACCTTTATTAATCCTAACTATAAGGGTTGCGGAAGGTCTGCTTATATTATGTTTTGCTCTAAAAGTTTCCTAGCTTGCCTATTCTTCCTCTATATACTCTACTGCCTGATTTTGCAGTGGAGTTACTTTTTTCTTAAGTTATTATTATCTAACTCTTCTATAGCGTTGCTTACGCGCGCGTTATCCTTATTATTGCTCGCTCTTGTGACGCGGGCGCTGCTAGCCTTCTGATGGGGGTAGTTCCTCTAGATATAGCTGATTTTTTTGTACTTATAGTAGCGGCGATGTTCTTTGGACCCCGTGGGGTCTTTTATGCCCTTTAACTCCTTTATAGCTTATACTAACCCTATTATATAAGTGTCTCTATTGCTATTAATTTGTGGAGGGGCTGTGTGGGGTTGAGCTTTATGGGTAATAGCTTTTATATAGTTGAAGTCCTCTAGCTTCTAGGCGATATCTTAGATAACCATAATATATTAGGCGTATATCATAGGGGTATCTTTAGTAATTAGTTAGTTAGTAAGGTTATATAAGAGGGACCTTTATAAGAAGTTAGTTTATATACTATTTATTTAGTTTACTCCTCTAGCTTATGCTAGTATATATTTAGATTGCGGGAGGAAAGTAGCAAAAGTTTTGCTCTGCTTTATATAGAGGTTAGATAACTAGGCTATTATATACTATATAATATTAGGGTTAAGGTATAAGCAGTTAAGATAGTATATAAAATTTTCTAGGTTATATATATAGCTTAGTCTACTTATATTATAAAAGGTCTATATAATTTTTTATAGAGTATTACATAGGTATAAATAGATATAGTAGAATATCTTGTGGAGGGTCTTACAAAACCGCCTATCTAGCGTGAGCTTGTTGTGCATCTGCGCGCTCTATGTGGGGTACTCTTTGTGGTGGCCTAAATACTTCGGGGGGTTGGGGAGGGGCTTCTAGTGGAAGGTTGTGGGCTTAGCTGTAGCTGCTAGCTCTGGAGCGGCGGCGGTTATGCCCTCCGCGCTAGGTGCGGAAGTAGGTGCTTGGGCGCCGCCCTCTATAGCTTGTATGTGCTGCTTAAGCCTTGCTATTATGTTCTATATATTGGTGAGGACTGCTTCTAAGCTTATTGCGGGTGCTGCTTGCTCTAGTGGCGTAGCTGCTTGCTCTATCTGGGCGGCTGCTAATCCTTCGCCTTCTATTGCGCAGTATAATTAGTGAGGCGCTGGGATATTATAGTTAGTATAGATATATAAAGGGCGTAGCCTGGGTTTATTTAATAAAGGGGTGCTATTAATTAGAAGTAATCTATATTAAGGAAGGAAGGTCTAAGTCTGCGGGCTCGTGCGGTGCTTGGGTGGTTTTTATGTAGTTGTGTGCAGTGGGTCTGCAGGGCCTCTCGCGTGCTTGCTATAACCGAAGTAGCGTAGCCCTAGTAGCTTAGAGGCGGGCGCAGCCCGGCTCGTAACAATATAGAATAGTAACCCCTATACCTACCTGCTCTCTTCTTATATAGCTATTCTTATACTTTTTATTACTTACTACTCTAGTACCTTTGATACAAAGATTACTAGTATTCTTATTATACTTAACTATATTAACCTAATATTACTTACTATACTTATTAGCTTCTAGAGCGTTTATACTATTAATAATACTATTTATAATACTACTATTAGAGCTTATAAAGTTACTAATAATATTACTACTCCTACTAAGAATACTAATATATAGATTATTACTCTTACTATTAGTTTTTATAATTATATTATTCTTAATATTTCTGCTCTTAAGGCTAATATCAAGATCTTTAGCGCTATAAGATAGAGTAACTAATTACCTTATTAATATTAAGAGTATTATAGTTATTAAGTATATTTTAGGTAAAAAAATCATTTAAGCTACTATTAAGATTAATAAGGAGGTAGAGGCTCTTTGCTCTGAGGTTACTTCCCTTTATGCTCTTATTAATAAGGTTCCTAGGATTAATTCCCTAACCCCTAGCTATAGTATCTCTAAGACTACTATATTAAATGAGAAGCATGAAGTTAATAATATTAGCAATATCTTCAGCTAAGTCGCCTATACTATAGTATATAATTATAGAGGAATAGAAATACTTATTATTAAAATAATAGCTTTTTCTATTCGGTTGTAAATATTACTACATAGTAATATATAGTTACCATTACATAGCGTACTATTACTATTATATAGCGTCTACTACTTATAAATAAGACTAGTAGAATAGAATATAAGAATTTAAGACTTTTATACCTTTTATACTTAGATCTACCTTTCGTTATTATTCTCTATTTTGTTATTTTTATTTACTACTCTTTTATTAATCGTATTATTACCCCCTTAGTACTACTATAAGTATACTTAGAAAGATACTAACAATATTATTAGCCTAAAAAATAAATACTAAGCTATTTACTAAGCTACTAATAGCGTAGTTAGAGATATCTAGAATACTAAGCTTAAGCTTATCTCTAATATAGCTCTAGAAGGCGCCTTCTATACTTAGAGTAGCTATATAGAGGTTAATACTATTCTAGATATTACGGGCTACGCCCGGTTGGAACTATCTGGGCTTCTACCCAGATTCACCGCTCTTAGGGCCCACCCAGTAGCTACCCACAAGCCCAGCGTAACCTTACCAAAGCGGAAAACTCTTCCTTTTCCTCTTCAGCTTCAAATAAACAGTATTACGCCACCTCTTATCACATAGACTCAGGTCCAGCCCTTCGCATATTTGAAGCTCACTACTACGACGATGGGAGACGGGTTGAGCGCTGCTTCCCACTAGTTGCTGAGATAGTTAATAACCTAACAGCCAACAGCCGAGGCGAGCCGTCGCGCGCCAACTTAGTAATAGCATTAAACCACTTCTAGTAATAAGTATAGGAGCTATAGAGGGGCAACTAGCAATTAGCTATACCCCCCCAGATAACTACTACTAGTAAATTACTAGTAATACCTAGTATAGCAACCTAGAAGCTATTACTCTTACTCCTAAAGTTCTTAGATTAGCAGAGAGAACATATCTTATAGGTATAATAAATAAGATATATTCTCGCAATTAACTAGGTCTTCTACCCTATAGATATAAAGATATATTATTAAGTTATATCTAAATACTAACTCTTAACTAGTAGTCTCTATCTTCTATAGAGTAGGTAGTAAGATAGAGAAATATAATTCTAAGGATTTTATAGCTTACTTTAATTAAACCTAGAAGAATTATAACCTATAGCTCTAAGTAGTAGCTTAACTATAGACCCTCTAGTAGAGAGAAATAGAGTCCCTCTTAGCCTTCTTATTGAGATTTAAGCAGACCCTAGCTAACGCGGGGGGCAGTAACTAGCCTAGTTAGGTCTAGATATCTGTCCTAGAGGCCGCCCTTACTCCTAGGCTAAAGAACTAATTAATTACTATTAACTTACTCTCTAATTGTTATAAACAGCTATTAAAAGTTTAGAATATTATTTAGAAGATTAAATACTAAAAGGCTCTAAGCTACTTCTAAGCGCCCTACTAGAAGCTAGTAGCTAAGGATACTAATAGAGATATCTATATACCTAGGGCGGTATATATCTTGAGGGTAAAAACGAAATGCCACCCCTAATAGGACTTAGAGTTATCCTCTAATAGCTATCTAATATATCCCTAATAGCAAAAGAACAAGAATACCCACCCTAAAGATACTTATACCTATTATATCTATAGAGTTAAGGGCTATATTATATAGCGCTACCCTATAAAAAAAGATAGCTACTAAAAGTTATAAAAGTTAGGGCCCTAAAGATTAATTCTACTAGCTAAGAGAAAGAGGAGAACTACTAAATAGAGATATACTCCTCTAACGATAATAAAGAGTTAGGAAAAACCTAACTCCAGAGCAAAATCAGGTTCCAGAGCCTACTAAGGAGGAGATATTAACTTAGAAATAATATGGGATAAAGGAGCTAATACATAATAAACCTCTATTATATAAATCAAAATTAATAAAGAATATCTAGCTTATGCCCTAGTTAATACTGGTAGTAATACCTATATAATAATTAGCTAGTCCCTAGCCTAACGCCTCTACTTTTTATATATTAAGAAAAAGTAGTAACTTATAAGAGAGTATACCCTTAGTAATCCCCTACTAAGTAATACTCTAAGTATAATAGCCTTTAACTTAGAAATAAGTAGCTATATCTAGCGCATATTTACCTATATAGTAGAAAGCCTTGATCTAAAAATCCTATTAAAATAGCTATAAATAGTGTAGAATAAGGTTATATATAATATTATAGCTTACTAGGTATGCTATAGCTAGAGCTATATTAAGCTATACCTAAAGAAGCAAAAAGAATTACCCCTTATAATAGAGATAAGGGCTATAAGATTCCTAGACGCTATATCATTCTCTGTAATTAATTAATACCTAGTGAGGAGGCGGGGTAAGCACTAGGGAGGCGCTATAAAAGTATAAGTTTAAGTAGTAAGCCTAGTAAATATTAAGAAGGCCCTCAACTTAAAGCTAAAGGAGAATCAATAATATAGAGTACTATCTTAGATCCTAGAGAAGTTCCCCAGCCTATTTAACTTAAATAAGGCCTACTTGCTTTCTCCTAGCTAGCCTAGAGCAAACTACTAAATTAACTTTATCTCTACTCTAGATAGGAGGGAACTACTACTTCCCTAGGGACTCCTTTATAGTATATCGCGGGAGGAGCTACTACTACTTAAGAATATACTATAGGATCTCCTAGATAAGGGGTTTATTTAAGCTAATAGCTTACTAGCTAGTATTCTAATACTTTTTATAAGGAAGCTAGGTAGAGGTATTTACTTCTATATTAACTATAGGACTCTAAATACTATTACTAAGAAGAACTAATACTCCTTATTATTAATCTCTAAGATATTATACTATATTAGTATAACTAAATAGTATATAAAGTTAGATATAGTAGCTACTTTCTATAAGCTGCAGATTATAGAGGAGCACTAGGAGAGAATAGCGTTCCGCACTTAATATAGCTTGTTTAAGTAGGTAGTATACCCCTTTAGCCTAACTAGCGCCCCTACTAGCTTTTAATAATATATTAATAGTATATTATAGGGCTTCTTAAATTATTTTATTATAATCTATATAAATAGTATACTAATTTACTTAGATAGAATAAAAGAGAACTCTAAAAAGAAGGTTTAGGAGGTACTCTAGAGACTAATAGTAGTTAGACTTAACCTTAATCCTATAAAATATTACTTCTTAATTAAAAAGATTAAATATATAGAGTTTATTATAATAATAGGGAAGAGCCTCTCTTATAATCCTAAGAAGCTCTAAGTAATTACTAAATAGCTATCCCCCACTTCACCTAAAGGAGTCTAGAGCATCCTGGGGTTTACTAACTACTATAATATATTTATATCTAGTTATAGAGAGATTATTAAGCTACTAATATAGCTTACTAAGAAAGATATAGTATTCTACTAGAGGAGAAACTAAGATAAGGTATTTAAGGAGCTTAAGAGGCTATTTAGCACCTAATGAGTTCTCTATTAGTTTAATTTAGAGGATAAGATAGTAGTTAAAACTAACTACTCTAGGTTTACTCTTAGAGGAGTGCTCTCTTAAGCTAACCTAGAGAGCACCTAGCGCCTAGTAGTATTTCACTTAAAGAAGCTATTACTAATAGAGTATAACTACTCTATTTATAATAAAGAGCTACTAGTAGTATTATCTCATTTTTATGCATAGAGAGTAGAGCTATATAGTATCCCTACTTTTAAGGTACTAATAGACTACTAGAGGCTTAAATACTTTATAAAAAAGTAATACCTTATAGAATATTAGAACAAGTAAGTAGAAGAGTTATTCTAATATAACTTCTATATTAAGTAATACCTTAATAGGGAGGTAGTAGCCTCTAATATCCTCTCTTAATAGGAGCAGGATATACTCTAGAGGTAAGATAATAAGTAGAAGTAGAGAAGAGTCCTATAGCTAATATCTAACTATATATAACCCTGAGGAGACCTTATAGCTAGCTCCCTAGTGAGGAGGAATAAGGCGCTATCAAGCTACCTAGATATCCTAGATATAGTAGTTTTTACTAGGGACCTAGAGCTATAAGCACTATAGCGGGAGATGATAAAAAATAATACTATTTATAGAGTAGCTTATGATATAGTTATCTAATAGCTATATAGCTTCCTGCTAGATATTAAAGTAAAGGTTTAGCTTAGTAAATATAGTATTAATAACCTTAAGAGGCTAACTTTCTAGGGGAGGCTATAGGTACCTAATGGGGAGAATAATAATAACCCCTTAGGAGCGCTCCATACTAAGATTATCTAGTAGAGCTATAACTTAAGTATAACTACCTACCTAGATAATAATAGTATACTTAAGATAATAAGCTAGTAGTTCTACTAGCTAGGTTAGTCCTAAACTATATACAAGTTTATATAGAACTATAATATATATAGAGAAATATATATCTAGAGGCAAGTAAAAAAAGAGTTCCTCAAGCCCCTACTAATACGTAACTAGCTATACTCTAACCTCTCTATAAATTTTATTATAAACCTACTATCTATAAAAAATACTAGTAGTTACTACTTATAAGTAATAGCAGATTAGCTTAGTAAGTCAATAGTACTTAAAGAAATAGAAACTATAGAGGTATAAGCTTATATTAAATATTTATTAACTTACTACTTCTACTTCTATAGGTTCCTATTTAGTATTATTAATAACTAGGGGACTAACTAGGTAAGCTACTTCTAGGCTAAGTTCTACTACCTTATAAGAATAACCTAGCTACTAAGTATAGTATAATACCTACAGACTAATAATAGGATAGAGAGATAGAACTAGGAGATCTAAGCTATCTTATAGGCGTTTATAGTATAAGCTTAGGATAACTAGAGAAAGCTACTCCCCACTACTTAACTAGCGCTTAGGAATAGAGTTAGTAATATAACCAAACTCTACCTATTCTTCCTAAAGTATAAATACTATACTAACTCTATACTAATTATAGAAGAGGAACCTAATATACTTATTATAGAGCAAATAGTAGCTTCCCTCCTAGTAAGCAGGCTTAGGGATATAGTAAGTTTTATTTAAGCTAGTATAGCATTAGCTTAGTAATAGAGTAAGGAAAATATAAATAAGTATAGGTCCCGTATAAAGAGGTATTAAGTAGGTAATAAGGTTTAGTTATTAATAGCAAACTATAAGAGCCCTAAGCCTAATAAGAAACTCTTGTGGCTATACTATAAGTATATAGTTATAGGCATACTAAGCTCCTATATTATAGAACTAGACGTCCTAGGAAATATCTACTTAAAGTTCTATATTAATCTTCTCTAGAGGGTACTAGAGAACCCCCTATCTACCTAATTAAGAGTAGATTCATAGCTACTACTAATTATTATAAGTAATAGCGAATTTAAATAGCGCGTAGAGAAGATCTATATAGCATAATAGAAGGCTATAGGGAGAGAGTAATAGCGCGAGGTATTAGTTAAGTGGGAAAGGTATATAGAGCCTACCTAGGAGCTAGTAGAGGCTATTAAAGAAACTAAGGTAGTAAGTAGATATAGAGAAAGGTATAGGCTAATAATAGCAACCTAGCCTACGCCTAGAGGGCCCCTAGCTAGGGGAGGAGATAATATTACGGGCTACGCCCAGTTAGAACTATCTAGGCTTCTGCCCAGATTCACTGCTCTTAGGGCCCACCTAGTAGCTACCCACAAGCCTAGCATAACCTTCCTGAAGCAGAAAACTCTTTCTTTTCCTCTTCAGCTTCAAATAAACAGTATTACGCTACCTCTTGTCGCATAGACTTAGGTTCAGCCCTTCGCACTAGATATTAAAGCTAGCTACTTTTATATATAGAAGGTTCATCCATAGGATCTAGTTCTTATATCTATATAGGCTAATTATAGTTATAGTAGTAGGTATAGTAGTAGTTATTATAAAATAAATATTATAGTATTTATAATAAATAGTATATATTAAATTATTAATTACTAAATATTGTAGTAAATTTATGAATTTGTGCGTGTGTTATATAAATCTAACTCGTACGCTCTTTTTCCTTATCAATATGCAAAAACCCTTTCGCGGCGCGCCTGTAATAGGCCTAGCGCGCCCGGAGTCCGCCCGTGGCCCGCCCGGATATGGGGCGTACCCCCCCAGCCTCCTGTTACGCTCCTGGGCCCATAGTCTGACAGGCTTCAGCTCACCTCGAGCCAGCTTTGCGCATTGCCAGCTTGGGATTCATCCCACATAGCTACTGAAACGTCCATCCCTCCGCCTGCCCACTCGGCTTCCTCCCCCGCGATGTTTCTACCTTACCGTCCGGCTGCGAGGTTGGCCGTCCGCTCCCTGCACCAGTGTCCGAGAAGTCTCCTGGCCGCCTCCCGAAAGAACCGAGCCTACCACTCCTACGATCACCCAAACCCAACTACTTCGTTCAACCCCCAAGAGCAAACGATCCTTTCTGCTGCCTACAAGCATGTTCCCGATCACGGCTTCACTCCAAAGTCTCTCACCCTTGGTGCCAAGGACGCTGGGTATCTCGACATCAGCACCAGCGTCATACCAGATGGCCCGTTCAGCCTGATCCGATACCATCTTGTGACGAAACGAGAGGGTCTAGCCGCCAAGAGCAGGGAAATTTTTCGTTCAGAAGCTGGCGTTGGCGAGAAAGTGGAACGCATAACATGGGAACGGCTTCTAGAGAATGACGCTGTCATAGAACGATGGCAAGAGGTGGGCGCGCATCCCCTCGGAATATGCCCCCCCAAACCCCCTTGGTTTCTCCGCGCGCGACTCGACTAGCGAAGGTAGCTGAAGAAGCTGACAGTTCTACATTGTAGGCATTGGCCATCATGTCACAACCAACCTACGTCCCGAATTCCTTCGCGGAGCTGGCTAAGCTGTCCGATGAAATCTGGTTCCTCTCCGGGGACACTTCTGTCGACCCCTCTTGGTACACCAAGCGCGCAAGCTTGTCCATGATATACGCCTCCAGCGAGCTGTTCATGACGAACGACAAGTCACCCGGTTTCCGGGACACCAGAGACTTCCTCCAACGGAGGCTAAAGGAGGCCCAGGAGGTTGGCGGCGTCCTTGGCTCTTTGGGACAGTGGATCGGTTTCACGGCCGGCGCCGGTGTTAATGTCCTGAGAAGCAAAGGACTTCGAATCTAGCAAGAAACGAGCCGAGGGTTGCCGTCCTGCCTCCAAGGGCCCTATCCTTTGTATGATACTGTCTCAATATGTATACATTGCTGTAAAATACCTTACCAACCCTTCATACGCCAACCAGCTCTGTCATTCACTTTAAATTGAAAGACCCAGCGCATTTTCACGTTGTGCGTCCCTCGGAAACTCCCTAACCGAGACCGGAGAAATCCCTTGCCTCGACTTACGGTGTGCCGCATCCCATTTGCGACATTCTCGCCCGTCGAGCATGCCCAAACGCCATGTAAACATTCACCCAACCGTACCTATGACATCAAATCAATCGCCGTTGCCGAGGGTCGGTCAAGCTGGAAATTCACGTCAGCACTCGGAACTACAGCCGGTGCAAGTTGCATGAACATACCGGATAACCGTCACGTCATCGCCCATCTTAACCCTGCCTTCAATGGCGTTCGGTGTGATCATGATGTACTGACGGGATACCGAGCGTCGAGCAGCCTCGATCTGGACAATCACATCAACTAGATCAGCAACTAACTTGAGCGATGGCGGCGACCCGACTTACTAGCATCGTTGTGCTAATGGCACGGTTGACATTGTCCATGAAGACGTCAAACTCATCGAGGCACCTCAGAGGCGATCCCATCGCTTCCCAAATAGCCAAGAGCATACAAATGGAGGAGAACGATTTCTCACCTCCTGAAAGTGTCTTCGTGCTTCTACCGCCCGTGCCTTTTTTGGTTTCATCAGGTTCTACAAACAGTGACAACTTGCGCTGCGGATGGTCAATGGCAAGTTTGCCCCTGAAGCCGCGCTCGCTTAGCAGATATTGGAAGCAGATACGAGCTCTTGCTGATATATGACGTTGGAATAAACGCCACCTGTTGAGGCGATCATCCAGATTGAGTTTCCCGGCAGTCTGCTCTTCCAGCTGGCCTTGGTACAGCTGCTTGGCAGCTTCGTAGGATGCTTCTGCTCGAGTTGCACGCTCCTTGATTTCCTCATCCGAGGCACCCAGCTTTTGGGCTCTCCTCTCCAGCTGCTGATGAATGGTGGCATACTTGGCCTCGATACTCTTGTGAGTCTCGCCCTCCTCGATATACACTCGATTTGGCGCCTTCTCCATCGCTTGCTCGGTGAAATTGGCCACGGTCTCGGCCTGGCGATCGCGTTTCTCCTCTGCGCGTCTCTTGTCTTCAATCGCGTTATCGCGTTCCTCGAATGCGCGATTCTTGTCAATGACCGCAAGCTTTCGCAGATCCTCGGCCCTCTGAACATGCATGTTGAGTTTGTTCAACTGGGCATCGTAGTCCTTCAACCTCCTCTTCTCCTCATCGGCTTTCTTCTTGAGTTCTTCTGTTTTCTTATTTAGGCCATCCTGTCGAACCTTCATTTCACCGTACTGGGTGCCCTGGTGTTCTTTCTCCGCTTTGGCTTTCTCGAGTTCTTCCCTTAAGCCAACAAGTCGTCCATCAACTCCCTCGTACTGATCAAGCTCGCCAGAGAGGTTGTCGATCTTCGCTCGGACCCTGAGCAGCTTCCTGTCCAATAACTTTATTTCGGTGTCTTGTACGTGCAGGTTTGCCCTACACCTTGCAGATGCTTGTTCCAGTTGCCGCTGATCCGCTTCCAGGGAGCGCAGCTCACCACGCAAGTGAGCTAGTGCCTCGCCTTGCAGTTTGACCTGCGTCTCGTTGTCTGATTTCATTCTCGGGATCCGGTTGAACGAATTGACGGGTGATGTATTGCTTCCAGTCTCCTTGGCTTGTAAACGAAGACCGTGACCGCGCTTGTTGGCACCATCGTGGAAAGTGAGGCAAACTTGTACATTGGGTGGCGGGGAGTTTCCAAACATCACCTCTTCGGCCCTCTGTCTTTCCCTTATGAGGATGATCTTGTCGATCGAGTGAGCTACGATGAGCTGACTACGAACCAAGTCATTGTCACACTTGAGCACTCGGAGGACGGTGTCGAATCGTTCATCCGGCTCTCTGAGGTTCACGTTTTGTGGCAATCGCTTGCCAATAATGATGGGCGGGACACGAGCCCAAGTGAAGCGCTGTATCAGTCTGGTGAGCCGGTGTTGGTCTCTCTTATTGGATACCAAAAAGCCGTCAAGTGTTGCGCCAAAACTTGTCTCCAAAATCGAGGACCAGGCGGGCTGCAAAAGTCGAATATGGGCTCCGATGGGCCCAACGGGCTTCTCATCAAAGCTGCCGTCTCGCTCGATAGCTTGGAGAAGAAGAGGAACATTCCCTTCGTACCCAGCATACGTTGATCCTGCGTTACGCTGAAGGCTCTGCAGGCGACTCTCGGCTGTCGAGATCTCTTCCCTCTTCCTATTCACCTCGCCTCTTCCAGCAGCTTCATCAGCTTCGGCTTGTTTCAGCGCGCTTTGCAATTCTGGTCTTTTATTTTGACCACTTAAAATTTCCTCCTGGATCGTGGTTTCCTCCGATTTTGCTTCGTTCATCTTCGCCTCCAGCTCCAGCCGAGCACTGCCGGCACTGGCGTCCAGTCTTTGCTCTTCGGCTAAGATCTTGACCTCATAGTCCTTCACCTTGTCTTTGGCGATATTATGGCGTTGTTGCACGTCTCGCAGCTGTCGGTGCAAATCCGTGACCTGAGCCCTGGCCTCCTGGAATTCCGCGTTTGCGTTATTCACTTCAGTGTTGATAGTTTCGGCCTCCTGGGTTTTCTCCTCCACGGCCGCTTGAGCACGAGCTAACTGCTCGTCACATTGGGCCAAGGCTTGCGTGGTCTGCTCAATGGTGGCATCAGCTCCGTTGATCATTTCATCGAGGGCCGTGATGCGGTCATTGCATTGTTGCAAAATGTCTTCTTGCTCGGCGACCTGTGACCAATAAAGCTGGTTACGAAGACGACGATAGGTCTTCCTCATCTCCTCGTTTTTCTGGGCGACATCCCTGAGCTTGCGCGCCTCGGAGTACTCTCGTTCAGCGCGTCTCACGTGTTCCTCCAGACCAGGCAGTTTCGCTTCGTGGCTTTCGAGAATTTCCGTGAGAAGCTTGTAATCATTATCGAGCTGTTCGAGCTGTACACCGCGGACAAAAAACTTGTACTTCATGGATGCTGATGAGGAGTTCAAAAACTGGCGCGCGTTGTCCTGAGACAGAACGTTAAGGGGATTGTCGACCTGGAAAGCCCAGTACTCTGAAATCTCATCCACGTCGGCCTTCTTGGTGGAAATGGTCTTGCCCGTCACACTCTTGAGCTTGAAGCCGCTTGCACCAGCTCTGGAGAAGTGTCGCTCAACCCTGATGGTTTCTCCGTATATGTCGGGCTGATATGCGTCGATGCCCTGATTTTTGATCCTCACAATAATTACGGAGTTATCCCTGCCTTCCTTGATGAAACTCTTCAAACTACCACCTCGGTTTGTGGAACTCGCTTTACCACCAAGACACAGGGTCAGGGCCGTCAGAACGGCACTTTTACCGCTTCCATTCTCGCCGACAATGAAGTTGATCAAGGGGCCGAGCTCGACGAAGAGGCGTTCGTGGCACATAAAGTTGAAGCACTCGACGCTCTCTATAATGCCGTTCTCGGCAGCATGGTTGTCGCCGATGCGCTGTGGGCGGCTCCTGATCTTCTGGGTAGCACGTTGATCGTCTTGATCTTCATACTGAAGATGTCTGAATCCGTCGTCACGGGCTATCTCATACTGTGTGCGCGGAGGAGAATCCCGGCGGCCTCGTTCGTTCTCGTCCTCGTCTTCATCGGCGGATGCGTCGTTGTCGGTCCCGGGGTTCTCCTCCCTCTCCTTCCCTTGAGTGGAATAGGATAGTCGAACTCTTTTGGACTGCGAGATTATGATATCAGCACAATCAGAAAGGGACCGCTAGATATTCATTTGCGACTTACAGACGCGTCCTGACTGAGTTGCGACCTGGCGTGTTGAACGTCCAAGACTTCCTCCGTTTCCAGGGCAGCGCGCAACCGTTTAGCTGGAGGCATGGTGAAGGGCTCTTGACCGAAGCGGCTGTTTGACAGTACGCTACCGAAGTGCGCGACGTTTCGGCGGCCGATTGCTTGTGAGAACGAGTTATCGTGATCCTTCACATGAAGTAAGTTCAAAATGGCGGTCGGCTACGTGCGACGCGAGAAACGACAAGTACGACAAGGATACGCGACCGCGTAAAGTTTTTGGTGCGGGCCGGGGGGTGCCTGCGAGTTGAGGGATTTGTCCCTGCAGCACAATTTTGTCGGGAAGGTACATACCCACCTACAAGTACTTTGGAGAACTTGACTGCTAGGCGGCGTAGCGGGTCCGAGCGCGGGCTGCGTACTGTAAGTGTCAGATTGAGGGCCCAGAAGCGCAGGTATAGAGGAGAGTCAGGCCAAATGTACGCCCGACTCCGAGCGGACTTCTCGCTAATCCCAGCGCGCTTAGCCTAATAAGGGTGCGCGCTAGCTGGGGATCTATATAGTGAAAGGGGTCTTTCTTAGAGGCCGCTCTTTAGGCGCTAGTTAGATTACGAGAATAATATAATATATATTATAAATATTACTCTTAATCTCTTAATTAATAGTTTAATATATACTATTCCTATAAATACTACTTTAAACTATTTTTATAAGATATATGCTACTATAAATACCTTTAGCTATAAAGATATATTAACTAGATTCTCTAGATTAAACTACTATAAGTAAAAGCTACTAAGCTAGAGCTATAGAATAATATTAACTCTTATACTATTTTTCTAAATATAGATAGTATACTCTTAAGCTAACTTTATGATAAAATTAGAAATTTAGTACTACTAAAAGCTTCTAATTACATTACTAATAGCTTAATAAGTAATATAGTAATTATGTTCTAGAGTAATAATATAATTACTTAGTATATTAAAGCTATTAATAATCTATTAAAGCTTAAGCATAAACTATTCTAAGCTTATTAAATATACAATAGTTTTGGAATAAAGTACTATAGGATATATATAAAATAATAGTATATACTTTAGGACTAGGTTTATAAAGAGTTAATAAGAATCTTCTCTATTTATACTACGTTATAAATAAGACACTTAATGATTAGTTTATAAGCTCTATAAGAGTATAATAATTAATAATAAGAAATAAAAAGCTATAATAATGAGTAGTAATATTATAATCCTTAAGCTTTTTAAATAAAAAAGCTATTTTTAAAATATAATATACAGATTTAGCTTATAAAAAGAACACAGTTATTACTAAAGTATAGATAAGTAATCTTTTATAAGCTAGAAAGCCAAAGTAATAACTCATAAAACCTATAGTAATAGTCAACAATAATTCACTAGATATATAAGTTTTTATATATTAAATAATACTAAAATAAAATATGTAATAACTAATTAATAATAAGAGAAGTATTATAATGTCACGTGCGGGCCCTCCAAAATGGGCTAAAGAGTGCAGCATGCCCTCCAGACGTGTCCCAACTGCGCCATTGCGCAAAAGGTACAGGACATTCAGAACGAAGGTTCTGAATGCAGTCGCACTTAGGTACGCACACCACGAGTGCCGTGACAATAAGAAGCTTAAGATACTCTTGAAACTATTTAAATAGCTAACCTATAAATAAATATAAGTTATAAGGTATTTAGCCTTATATATTTACTAGAGAAAATAATATAGCTAACTAAGTACTTAAAGAGAAATATCTAAAAGGTATGAGCTAAACGCTTACTAGCTTAAGAAAAAAAAGAGAAGTAATACTACTAAATTATTAAAGAAATATATGTAATTAGCTATAATGACCTAAACAATATATAAACGAAAGCTCTACTGAATATATTCTAGCTACTACCCCTTATATAAGTATTAAATAGTACTTAAAGAGCTATATTTAGAGTAAACTATAAAATATAATACTCTCTATTATTATATTAATAAATGTATTAATTATAACAAGGATTTTATAAAATATGCTTCTAAACCTAAGTTAAGTAATAAAATATAAAGTAGTAATAACTAACTCTATAATTAATATGGAAGTATTACTAAAGCTATATTTTATATAAGATAAAGTAAGTATAAGCTTTATAACTTAATAACTCTAAACTATAGGGTATTAATATATATCTTGAATAATACTAATTAGTTTAAGTTACTTATAATAGTAGTACTTATAGAAAATATAGTAAAAGATATTACTTTTAATTATATTATAACCTTAAACTCCTATACCTCTATAGATATAAGAGATATAGTAAAATAAAGTAAGTATTTAAATTTACCTCTTAAATACGCCTGGAATAGTATATAGTCTATTACTATTTAAGTAGAGATAAGTATGACCTAAATATAAACTAGAAAGAAAGATATAAAAAATAAGGTTTAGATATTGCGCGTGCATAATAAGCGCATATAAATTACCTATAGACTTAGTAAGTATATAAACTTATACTTAAACTTAATAATAGCATAAACTTTTACTTAAATAAACCTACGCTTGGACTTAATAAGCGCATAGGTATACTATATAAAATATAGCTAAAACTATAGTTTATATATATTAACTTTTTTTCCCAGCTTTCTAGCAGTTTAAATATAAGATTTGTATATATAATATATATACTATTATAATAACACTATAACCCACAGAGTAGCAAAATAAGGCCTCTACTAAATATAATATTATATATATATATATATATATACGTCACATAAGTATATTTGCAGGCCCAATATAGCATAACACTACTGCCTATATAACTATCTATATCTTAGACTTCTATACACATACGCATAGTAGAACGACGCAGAGGATGCGTGTGAGCAGGCAGCTAAGAACAGCTACTAAAACCAATATAAAACAACCCCTAAATAGAGTTATGCGCCCTTAGTACTACGCTAGCAAGGGCGACTTACTACTAGATAGTCCTCAAAGTGAGGGAAACTTATGTAGAGCTAAGGGACTCCTGATTAGGAGTCCCCTAGGTAGTGAGATCTCCCTGGGATATTATAGAATTAAGTAATATACCTTATTAAAGTAATATAATACCCTAGAAATAAGCTTTAGGTAGTTAGCTATTTAATTAGAAAGGAATAAGGGAGAATAATTAAATAAGAATAGAGAAGTTATTTATAAGTATTATTCTAGTATATATATATAAGTATTAAAAGATAGATATCTATAGAAAAAGAAGATAAAAAAGAAGAATACTTCTTAAGTCTATAATGCTCTCTAATTAGACCCCTATTTATAGGAGGTTCGTCTTAATTAGAGCGCTAACTAAGGAGAAGAAAGCTAAAAGAAAATAAGACTAGCTAGTCTATTTGCTGCTCCGCTCTAATTATCTCTATTACTATTCTAAATAGACTCTAAGGATAGTAATCTATACTTCTAGGCAATGAAGTAAAAGAAAAGAAATAGAGCCTAAGCTTTAATAGAAAGGAAATAGCTTAATTATTCCCTTGCAATCCTAAATAGACTTAAGAGTTATAATATACTATATATTCTAAAGCGCTAAGTAGCTATTTAATTATTCTAATTAATAACGAAACTACTTTAGTATTAAGATACTAATTAGGCTCCTTATTTTCTAGCTAGGAGAAAGTATAAATATAGAGTTAAAGTTCCTATTTAAAGGTTTGCACTTATCTCTAGTCTAGAACTCTCTAGGGAAGGGCGCTATCTAATTAGAGTAATAGCCTTATAGCTATATATAAGGCAGAAAGATATAAACCCTATTAATCTAAAAAGCGTTATCTAATTAGTAAATAAAATAGTAGGCAGTATTAGATCCTAGTTCTATTATTCCCTATTAAACTAAGTTAAAATAGTATATAAAGTAGGTTAGCAACCCTTAAATTCAGACTTATTAAGAATTTAAATAGCTAATGTATTGCTCTAATATTAGTAATAATTAAATAAAATATATAGCGGGAAGAGTTAATAGTAAAAAGGAGAGGAATAATTAAAGGTCTGAACTAGCGTCCCTATTGCAATCAGGGCGACTCTAACCTAAAAGAAAAAAAAGAATTATTTTATAGCTGCTAAACCTTCTTTCTAAAGAATATATATACCTTCGCTACTATACTATATCTTATCGGTATATATCTTAGCTAGATCTATAATTTAGCATGCTAATAGGCGGGTACTATTATCTTATTCTATTATATCAACTATAGTAGTTTGAGTAGGGGTAATAATATTAGTACTAGTAGTATTAATAGTATTTACGCTACGGGTGGTATTAACGTTATTAATGGGGTTAATATTGCTAATAGAGTTAATAGGTTCTTATAGCTCTTATTGATTCTCACGAGGTCCTTCTATTGTAGGTTAATTCGTTAATAGGGCTGGGGTAGTAGCTACTACTAATACTATTTGTTATGGGCTACGCCCGGTTGGAACCATCTGGGCTTCTGCTCAGATTCGCCGCTCTTAGGGCCCACCCAGTAGCCACCCACAAGCCCAGCATAACCGTGCTGAAGCGGAAAACCCTTCCTTCTCCTCTTCAGCTTTAAATACATAGTATTACGCTACCTCTTATCGCATAGACTTAGGTCTAGCCCTTTGCATATTTAAAGCTCACTACTATAATAATAAGAGATAGGTCAAGCGCTACTCCCCACTAGTTACAGAGATAATTAATAACCTAATAGCTAATAGCTAAGGCAAGCCGTTATATACTAACTTAGTAATAGTATTAAACTATCTCTAGCAATAAATATAAGAGCTATAGAGGGGCAACTAGTAATTAGCTATACCCCCCCAAATAACTACTACTAGTAAAATACTAGTAATACCTAGTATAGTAACCTAGAAGCTACTACCCTTACCCCCAAAGTTCTTAGGTTAGTAGAGAGAATACACCTTATAAGCGTAATAGATAAGATATATTCTCATAATTAACTAGGTCTTTTACTCTATAGATATAGAGGCGTAGTATATTATTAATTTATACCTACATACTAATCCCTAACTAGTAGTCTCTATCTTCTATAGAGCAAGTAGTAAGAGAGGAAAATATAACCCTCAAGATTTTATAGCTTACCTCAACTAAACCTAGAAGAATCACAACCTATAGCCTCAAGCAGTAGCCTAACTACAGACCCTCTAGCAGAGAGAAATAGAGTCTCTCTCAGCCTTCTTACTGAGATTTAAATAGACCCTAGCTAATATAGGGGGTAATAACTAGCCTAGCTAGGTCTAGATATCCCTCCTAGAGGCAACCCTCACTCCTAGGCTAAAAGACTAGTTAATTACTATTAACCTACCTTCTAATTATAGTAGATAGCTCTTAAAAGTTTAGAATATTACCTAGAAGGTAGATTACTAGAAAGCCCTAAGCTATCTCTAAGCGCCCTACTAGAAGCTACTAGCTAAGGATACTAATAGAGATACCTATATAACTAAAGTAGTATGTATCTTAAGGGTAAAAGAGAAATATTACCCCCAATAAGAATTAGAGTTATTCTCTAATAGCTACCTAATATATCCCTAGTAGTAAAGAGATAAAGATACCCGCCCTAGGAATACCTATACCTACTATACCTATAGGGTTAAGAGCTATATTATATAGCGCTACCCTAAAAGGGATAACTAGCTACTAAAAGTCGCTAAAGTTAGGACCCTAAAGGTTAATTCTACTAATAGAGAGAAAGAAGAGAACTACTAGGTAGAGATATGCTCCTCTGAAGATAATAAAGAGTTAGGAGAAAACTAACTCTAGAGCCAAATTAGGCCCTAGAGCCTACTAAGGAAGAGATATTAGGTTAAAAATAATATTAAATACAATAGCTAGTAGATAGCAAACCTACTATTATATAAGTTAGAGTTAATAAAGGATACCTAGCTTACACCCTAATTAATACTAATAGTAATACTTATATAATAATTAGCTAGTCCCTAGCCTAACGCCTCTACCTTCTATATATTAAGAAGAAGTAGTAACTTATAAGGGGGTATACCCTTAGTAATTCCTCACTAGGTAACGCCCTAGGTATAATAGCCTTTAGTTTAGAGATAAGTAGCTATATCTAGTATATATTTATATACATAGTAGAAGGCCTTAACCTAGAGATCCTATTAAAATAACTATAAATACAGCAGAATAAGGTTATATATAATGCTATAGCCCACTAGGTGCGCTATAGCTAGGGCCGCATTAGGCTATACCTAAATGAGCAGAAAGAATTAACTCTTATAATAGAGATAAGGGCTATAAGATTTCTAGACGCTACGCTATTCTCTATAATCTATTAATACCTAGTAAGGAGGTAGAGTAAGTACTAGAGAGACGCTATAGAGGCATAAGTTTAGGTAGTTAGCCTAGTAGATATTAAGAAGGCCCTTAACTTAAAGCTAAAGGAGGACTAATAATATAGAGTACTAGCCTAGATCTTAGAGGAGTTCCCCAGCTTATTTAACCTAGATAAGGCCTACCTACTTCCCCCTAGCTAGCCTAGGGCAAACTACTAAATTAACTTTATTCTTACTATAGATAGGAGGGAACTACTACTCCCCTAGGGACCCCTTTATAGTATATTGCGGGAGGAACTACTACTACTTAAGAATACCCTATAGAACCTCCTAGAGAAGGGGTTTATTTAGGCTAATAGCTCACTAGCTAGTACCCCAATACTCTTTATAAGGAAGCCAGGTAGAGGTATTTACTTCTATATTAATGTAAGAGTATGGCTATAGGCCTTAACCAGGAAAGGTTAGAATGTTAGAACGTAGGTATCCGTTACTGTATTAGACTATTGCTTAAGGTCTACGCTCTTATATATGATAGGATTTTCCCGTTTATGTGTTTGCTTGCCGCTAATTCGCCGGCGTTTTGCTAATAATACAGCTATGCGAGGTGCATCCAACTATTATTCCTTATAATTATCCCCCTCTCCAAAGCTTTAGTCCCCAAGGCGTTAAAGAAAAGAAAGTGGGGTATTGTAGTATCTAGCGCTGCGGTTTGGTTTGCTGACCGCAGGGAGACCTAATAACAGCAGATAGTAGGATAGAACAAGATAGCTTGGCTGTTCAGTCAGCAGGCCCGCTATCAATAGGGTCCAAAACAGAAGACTGCGATGCGGGGAGGGAACATGAACACATCATTATTATCATTATCTATAGTCTTTTTCGGCCTCAAGGGAGCTCATACCTTAATAATCCTATACACAATTACCTATAATATCTCTTCTATTTTAAGCCTAATTCTTCTGATTCTTTCTAATTAGATCTATGAATCGCTACGCGCATCTTTTAAGCTTATTTTTATTATTCCTATCTATTTGTAGGTAGTATTATATTATTTGCTATCTTTATAGTCCCCACTAGGCTCCTACTCTTCCTAATAGTGCCTAGAGGCAGATCTTTTTGCTCTTTACTATAACCCTCAAAGGTTTCTAAGAGAGTAGGGTGCCTTCATTACATCCAGACGTCCCGCTATTATAACATATACTAACATATACCCACTCCTTTCTAGATAATTGCAATATCTGGCTGCCATAAAGAAAATAAAGAAATAAAGAAATAATAATATAAATAAGAACTAGATAGAGGAGAATAGGCGATTTGCAGACCCATCAGCCTATGGAGGGATTGCTACAGCCAAGCGTTCTTTTGAAAAGTTGATAGGAATCATAAAGACCCTGAAATCCTCCCTTCTTTTAGTATTCCAGCTAGAACTAACTATTTTTTTCTTTTTCCTCTCTTATATCCCTCTCTCTCCCTCAAATACTATTATCTACTACTAGTCTTTTTAATTAGTTTATTATAGCTAAGATAGCTGAAAAGCTATGAGAAATAGTAGTCTTATTAAGCTAATAAGTAAAGTGAGATTAACTAGATTAGTAAAAGAATACTAATAAACCTATTTTAATATAGCTTAAAGTACTAAAAGTAAGTATACTAATATATAAAGTATTTTAATATAGTGAGCTATAAGATTTTGAGACAGGAGTCTTACTAGGGAAGACTTTCCCCAATTTAAATATTAAGACTTAGAGTGGGATTACTACTAAGATAGTAAAACTAAGGCCATAGGGCCTTTTTATATTTATTTATATTCCTTTCCTTTTTTATTACCTTTTATTTTATAATCTAGAAGACCTGCTATTACCCCCCCCCCCCTTTACCTTCAAAAATATTAGGAAGTTACATTAATCTATTTACCTAGTAATATCTCATAGAGATTTAATAAATAATTACTTAATAATACTTAAATATAATTAATATAGTATTTATAGACCTATGAATAATATATCTGCCTCTTATTCTAGTAACCTAGATACTAAGTCCTCTTTTAGTAAAGGGAAGCAGCCTAAAGAATAGTTTCTAGGCCCTTTATTCAGTAAGATAGAATCTTGAGCTTTAAATAAACTAGTCTCTGAGGATAGTAAGGATAGGCCTGCGAATCTCAACTTAGGGCCTAACCTAGCCTCCTCAAGCCCTTTCAGCATAATAACGAGGGGTTATACTAACCAGGACTTTGCTATCCTAGCGGATATCCTTATGAAGTATCCTATTATTACTATAATAACTCCCTATTTAACTAGAGCGCCTGAGTTTATTAGAATTAATATCTTAGACTTCCTTATAGAGTATAAGAGCCTTTTAACGCTATATTATAAGGCTAATAAGGATATAAAGAATAAAGTCTATATATATAGTTCTACTAACTATAGAGATATAGTATAATTATGCGTTAATAAAGCTAAGACCTAGGCTAAAGCTAAGGAGAAACTTATTTACTAATTTAGATTTGCAGACCTAAAGACTCAATAGGATCTAAATGAGGACCTCAGAAACCTTATTATAGGACCTCATATTGAAGATAACAATCCTTCCCTAGTAATAGCCTTGATTACTACTATTTGCTAGCTTTATTAGCATGCTATCTAGTGAGGATATCTAGATCTTACTAATGCTAAGCTTATTTAGGTTGCTTACTATTGCTTTTCTGAGAGGGCTATAAAAGCTATAGCTTAAGAGTTAGGCTATAAGCCTACTAAAGTTATTTTAAAGCAGTGGATAGTAGTTGAAAATGCCCTTATTAGATAGTATACTACTTATTAAGAACTTTAGTAGTTATTAAGCTTTATTAAACCTAAGCCTATAATAACCTTGCTTATCTCTTTAAAGATAATTTTAACTAAGTTAAAGATAAAGATTAAGGAGCCTTTAGTAGCTCAAATAGTAAGCTCTATTATTAACTCCCTAGTGGAGAACTTTAGAACCCTTAATATTAATAGAGCTGATTATAAAACGGATATTTTAGCCCTTATTAAGAGAGTTACTAGTTAAGAGGATATTACCTTTAACCTAAATACTGTAGAGGCTACTAAAGCATATAATTAATAATCTCAAGATAATTCGCAGACCTAATATTAGTAGTAATTCAACTAGTATAGTCGGAATTAAGGCTTTTAAGGAGGCTATTGAGGTAGTTATCAATAAGGCCAAGATTTCGGGGGAAGAGGCAGAGGTAGCTACTGCAGTAGGTATTGAGGTAGCTACTAGTAGATAGATAGCACCCCAAGATATAATTTCTTCTGGGCTACTAGATGCTATTAGGTTTATGGCGCTATTAATTATATCATTAGTACCTACATTAAAGCTCTTATATCAAGCTAAAATAGGATTTGCTATTATATAGCACCTTATTACTATATTAGAACCCTCAACTCCCTAGCTAAAGTTAAGACTAGTATTATTAATAAGGGTTAAAATGCGAAGTTAACTAATAGATAGACAATCTTTAAGTATATCCTAATTAATAAAGAATCTTACCTAAGTTGCGCTATAGCAGCAAGCAGACTAGTGTTAAAGTGGTAGCCTCACTTGCTAGAAGAAGTCGCTCGCATTATTAATTATAATAGGGCGTAGTCCAGTCAGCCTATTAGGCCTGCGAATTCAGGAAAGATAGCCACGCAATCATGCGATTTCATTAACGCTACTCTCTTTAGCTTTAAGCTAAAGTACTAGTTTATTAACCTAGTGGAGGATATTATAGTAGCAGAAAGGTTGAGGCCTTCAAGCTATTATAATAAACTCTATAATACTTATATCTAATAAGCCTCGCGATTAGTAAACCTACTAATAGTTTGGGACCCCCCTATCCGCATTTCTAGCAGAGTTGAAGAGCTATCTAATAATAAAGATAATAATATTGCCCTTTTGGATGCTACTGAGGAGCTAGTAGAAGACTAAGTACCTGCTGAGACTAAGGAAACAGAAGATAAGCCCTTAATTAAAGATACTAATGCTTAAAATAGCTGCGCGCTTGCTATAGAACTATATAGCAAAAGGTTGAATAGGAAGGTTGCGGTTCCTAAAGCCTTCCTGCGTAAAAACTAGCCTAATTGAGATAAGACTATCTATAATACTACTAAAGCTATAATTAATGAGTATAAAGATAGATATAATATAAAGGCCTATGAGGTCTTTATTCCAGTAGATACGTTACTTATTAACTAGTTTAATAAGACTAGATCTAGTATAGAAGAATTATAGGAATAAATGAATTATTAGAATAAGGATAGAGCCTCTATAA
>JAXCEF010000298.1:0-68770 GCA_037178605.1 Colletotrichum euphorbiae
ATTACTATAAGTTCCTTATTATATATCTAGTAGTTAAGTTTAGGTCTACTAAACTTTTTTAATATAAAGGCAACTAGTTATAGTTAATTCTCATTATCTTATTATCTAAGTTATGCGCCCATAGCGAAGTCTAAGGCGTTGGTTTCTAATTTAAATAGTTTATTAGGATTAGATATAAATAGGATAATATCTTCCTCTATATGTCGCTTAATCTTTTTTAAGTTATTTTAGTATTCTTTAGTCTATTAGAATATATTATCTTTCTGGGTTAAGTCCTAGAGTTATCAGCTCGTCTCAGTATAGTTTCTAATAAATCTTCTATAGAAATTAATAAATCTAAGGAATAATTATATATCCTTAATATAAATAGGTATAAGCTAGTTATAGACTGCCTTGATTTTATTTTTAGATATCTAAATAATTCCTAGGGTAATAGTAAATCTAAGGAATTTAACTTCTTATTAGTAGAATTTGCTTTTTGCTAGCTTAATTAAGAGTTTTGCTTCTTATAGTTTTCGCAGTACTTTATACACATGCTCCTTATATTCTTCTAATATTTTAGAGAAGATAAGGATATTATTGAGGTATACTATAACAAACTTATTAAGGTATTATTAGAGTGTTTTATTAATTATAGTCTAGAATATTATAGGGGCGTTTATAAGTCTAAAGGGCATTACAAGTATCTCAAAGTGTCCGCATTATATTCTAAAAGCTATTTTCTATTCTTCACCTTCCTTAATATAGATAAGGTTATAAGCTCCCTTAAAGTTAAGGGCTATAAACTAGTTCGCACCATACAGGAGGTTATATAGCTCAGAGATAAGTAGTAATAAGTAATAGTTTTTAATAGTAATATCATTAAGTTTTTAATAGTTAATATATAGTTATTTTTTCCTATTCTTCTTAAATATAAAGAGTACTAGGTACCCCACTAGGGATATTAAGGGTTAGATAAATCCTTTCTTGAGGTTCTCTTCTAGGTAAGCGTTAAGTACTTCCATTTCTTCTTAATTAAGTCTATAGATCTTTTCGAATATTAGTTCTTTTCTAGGCTTCAGCTTAATCTCATAATTATAACTACTATATTCTAGTAATCTAGTATTAAGTTCTTTAGCAAATAGCTTATTATACTACTAATATTCTACTAGGATAAATAGCAATTAATCTTCCTTATTAATATCTATTGCTAATAACGTCCTAGCGTTTACATCCTTAATTTATAGATAGGTAAGGAATCTTCTTACTTTAGGCGTCTTGCGAGGTTCGTTTGAGGCGCCCTTTTTTAGCTGCTACTTAATAACTAAATCCTAATCCTAATAGAGTTAGCCTATCCTCTAGTCTATCTATAGGCTGCTATTATATAACTATAGTCTTCTAAGGATAACGTTATATTAATCTCCTATCTCCATAATATTAAAGTTTAGTTGCTTATTCCAGCCATAGATCTACAAAGGGAGTTACGCAGTCTCTATATTAATACGTCCTCCGCTATACTAAACTTATTCTCCTTTAATAATATTAAGGTTATAGCAGTCTTTAGCTACTTTCTTATTCTAGGTTATCTATTATTTATTTACTATTCTAGGCGAAATAAAGTTTCTTTAGGCTCCGCTATTAATTATTATAGTAATTTATCTTTTATTAAGTTATATTTAGACTTATACGTACTTATATTATTAAGTCTTTAGCGCTATTATGCTATATAGGAACCTTATCGTTTTTGCCTATTATTATTCCTTATTAGTAGGTGAGTCTAGTTTTTTAACTATTAACACTAGAGTTATCTCCACTATGCCTTAGCTTTTTCTTCTAAGTAGATTTAGTATTTATTATTTATATATTAGTTCTATTCTATATAGGGGTTATTAAGATATCTCATAGGGTAGTGAGGATATAGTTTAAATAATACTATATTATTATTAATTATTTGGGCTAAGTCCCATATAGGGAGTTAGTTCTCTAGGTAGTATTACGTAATAAGTCTAGTATTATATCTTTAAGAATAGAAGTTATACTTATACTTATTAGCTTAATACTTATTATAGTAGTTTATGAGGCACTAAGCCTAGAATATCTAATAGTATTAGCTATATATAGGGTTAAGATAGGTATAATCTCCTTCAACCCATATTATAAATAAAAGGTTTCTTCTTTTATATCTAGGTATACTATAAAAGGTAATCTCCTAGTTATCCTAATAAGAATTAATCTCCTTTTTATAGAGGTACCTTAAGTAGTTAGCTAGCTTTAATCCGGTTTCTTTAGATAAGATATCATTAATTTTAAATGCAGTTTATTCAATCCATTTTTCTATTTCTAGGTCTAGCTGCTGTTTATTGGTTATTATAGCTAATAGTCTATTCTATTTAGCTCTTCTAGTATAATAGAGCTTATCTTATTATTCTTAAGAGAGCTATATCTTATAGTTCTATATAGGTTCTCTTGCTACTTAGTCCCTAGTTTTATTATTAATCTGCTAGATTTACTTAGAGTTATTCCTAGTATTCTATTATCTTTTAATATAGGCTTATAGTAACCTAATCTATTATTACTATATAACTTCTTTAGGTTATATTCTTACTTATAGCTTATATACTTAAAGTCCTTATTATAGCCTAGTAATATAGACTTTATTATTAATTTCAATATCTACGCCTGAGGGTATATATAATATTTTATTAAGTTGCTTATTAGCTTTTCTCTCTGCCTTTAAGTAGGTTCAGTATCCTACTACTAGAGTATATATAGGTACTAGGGGGATACTAATAGTATTATATCCTAACCTATAAGGGTTTTTTAGGTACTATCCTATATATTCCTTATGATCTAAGTGGGTTCCACACTTATTATTATAGCAGGTAGTCTAATATAGTTATTTGTAAGGTGTAGTTTTAATAGCGAGACTTACTTATTATTTCTCAGGTACTAGTTAAAAGCGTTCTTTTTTGGGGGATCAATATTTATAAGCTAGATATCCCATCTTATTATAGTTATAATATTACTTATCTTTCTTTTAGTTATTATTCTGCTTACTATCTTTATAGGCTGCGCTAAGGTCTATAGGCCCACTATAATATCTATAGGCAGTAGTATACTAAGGGGCCCTGGGGTTATACCTATAGTTAGAGGTTTATTTAGTATAGTAGTTATTACTAGGTTAATATTAGTTACCCTTTTTTCTATTATTATTTCATCCTACTTTATTATTCTAAGTAGACTATCCTTTACGTTTAAAGCGTTATTTATAAAAGTAGTTATTAATTTTAACTACAGTATCTATATATTAGTAGAGCTCTTTAGGATAATTAAGTCGTATAAGCTCATCCTTAACTTCTTCCTTCAGGCCTTAGTAGAACTTAGCTATTAGGGCTTCTTCTCCCCAGTCTAGCTTAAATAAAATCTATTAGAACTTAGCAGCATACTTACTAGCTAATCCCTTTTATATAAGATTAGTAAGTTTGTATTTAGTAATTCGTTCTTCATCTAGGCTACTAAAAGCTTCTTAAAGTTTCTTCTCAAACTCACTATACTTCCCAAATACTTTCTAGGTTTCTTTATCTTATTAGTTATATAATCTGCCTAATTAGTCTCTTATTAATAGTTTAAACTAAGTAAGGGTATCTCCCCTAAGGAAGGATATAGCTTAGTAAACCTTTATGGTTTTATCTTAAAATAAGGCAGTATAGTAATAAAAGTAGGCTTAGGTATAGGTAAGAAATCCTTAAAGGGTTCCTAGCTCTCCTAAGTATGGAGTAGGTTCTAGGTATTTAGCCTTAGGTCTGAGTTAGGTAGCTAGCTATATATTTTCCTACTAGAGCTAGAGGATTATATTATATATCTATTAAAGGCTTATTGCTTCCTAGGTGTTTATAGGGGCTATCTAGGCCTATTAGTTATTTGTAGGTCTTAGGGCTGCAGGTTATATATTCCTAGCACTATTAGCTTGCTGCGTGTTATTATTAAGAGTCGATATAATTCCTATCTTATACTATTTAGTAGTATTAAAAGTTAACTTACTAAATAGGAGCAATTAAAGTATTATAGTTAGCTATCTAATAGTAGGGTTCTACTAATAGAAGCTAAGAGATAACACTAAGTTAATAGTATAGTCTTATTATACTATATTACTAAATAAATCTTAGGGTTTAAGGAGTATAGTAATTAGTTATAGTCCTTATAAGGGGGTTGTAGTATGAGATAAAGCTAAGAGTACCTATTAAGGTAATCACAAAGTTGATTGCTGAAGAGCTATGGAAGTCTGTTCTTAGGAGTCCCAAGTCTATACTATATATAAGTCCCAAATAGTCCCTAGTCCTGCTATTAGGTAATCACCTCTATGCATCAGTAATTGCAATCAGTTAGTAAGACCAACTAATCACTAAGCGCTTCCTTCTGCGCTCCACTAATCACTCTTTATCTTATTATCACGTAACTTATACCATAGTTCTTCCGTGCCGTGGGTATCCCTAGTGTTCCTATAATCCTGCAGTACAAATATCCTGTCCTAGTCGTCTGACGCCTAGGTGGGTTGGTTGGTTGTTATCCTTGCATAACGGGTCGTAACAGCTGTGGACTTCTTTGGGTATTTCGATTGGGACTGAAATAAGGAACACAACGACGCTAATTCCAAGTATTGATGAGGATTTCCAATTTTAATATAAATGCATAGTACGATGAGGCTTTTCAACAAGGACCGAAGAGAAAGAAATCCTCCCAGTCAGCTAGGACTCTCAGCACCAGCCTCTCTCGTTTATAACTTTCTTAAGTACAAGGTCGTTCAAGACCCTTCAGATTAATCACTCTGAAAAGATAAAAGAAGAGCTTGCTCCTTAGCATAATAAACGCAGTTTTGCACGAGCATAGCAGGTCTGAGAGGGAACTTGGGGGAGAAGCACTCAAAGAGAGAAGACCGCGCTGTGATAATGTTCTTCGTATGAGCACAGAGAAAACATGTGAGAGACACCCCAGACTTAACCCGCGTGTTCTCAGTGAAAGGCAAGAGCAAGGAGGCAAATGCGTGACGTCTTGGAATAAGGGAACAGCAAAGGACGACAAACCTCAGGGAAAGAGAAGGACATGATCAACGTTACAAAGGATCCAATTACAAGACAAAGACAAAGAATAACAAAGTCATAGACAGAGAAGATTGACGGCAAAGATGGCAAATGAGCGCACAGAACGTTGAATAAGCAGATCTGAATTGCAAGAAACTCAGTCTGCTGAGAGGGCGGTTTCGGAAGTTCCTTGCTATATCCTACATCTCTGATGTCTGAATCCATTCTCGATGCCTCCGGCATGCCGCTTTGCTACTAATACAAGTGATAATCCCAGCTCTAAAGAGCCAACTGAACCGAATGAATGAGTTTCAAGCCAATCCCAGTGTCAGATTTACATTGCCGCCATGTTTGGCGTGGTTTGTAGACTTTTAACGAACCTTGCGAGGGCCACAGTTGCCACGGGGAAGAGATCCGGTCTTGGGAGCGGCCTGCTCTCTCTTCATAATGGTAGTGCCGGAGTCGCCAACCTGAATAGTGTTGCCATCCTTAGTCTGAACTTCGTCCTCGATGGACTCGACGATACACTGTCTCTGGGTGCGGGAGTTGGATACTTTCTGCACGCGACCGCTACGGATGCCATGAAGAGCGCCGCAGTCGCGGCTCATGATTTGCTTCATCTCTTCAATCTTCTTGCGAACTTCGCGGCGCTTCTCCGCGTCATCGATTCCTGCGGCAATGGCCTCAAGGTCGCCGATACTGCCAAAATCGGGCTCACTGGGGCCACTGGCGATGTCGGGGATAGCATTGACCTTGGCTCGGGTCAAAGGCGCGCCGCTCGGAATCTGGGGAGAGGCAGAGCGTCTGTACTCTTCGTCATCATAGAGGGCGTACTGCGCGTGCATGTTGTTTCCGAAGTTGAGCATGTCGGAATTCTGCTTGACGACAAGGTGACGAAAGATCTCCGTGGGGTATCTGCCGCCATTGAGGGCGACGACAGTGATGACGTCGCGTTGAGTGAGGCGGTTGTTGTCGATGATCTTGATGTAGATATTCTTGTAAAGAACATTGTCGTTGAGATTCTCGCGCCAGAAATTGGTCTCGAGGTCTTCAAGGATGATCTCCAGGAGCTGGGAGTCGACCTTGTTGATCATCTTCTTGATGAAGTTCTTGGCCTCCTTGATGTTGTCTTGGAACCAATTGTGATTGGCCTCCAAGACGGCTTTGTCGACCCAGGCCTTGGTGCCGCATCTGAGAAAGAGGTCGTCCAGCACCCGGTTGTACTGGCCATCGTACTGGACCGGCAAGATTGCCTCGAGGGCGAGAAAGTCGACGAGATCGGGACGGCGATCGCGATCGGGGAGGTTCTTGTCTTTGAGTGAGTTGCAGAGGGACTGGTAAAGGGTATTGTCTGAGATGCATCGACGGAAGGCATTCACTTCGATTCGAGATTGAATGCGCCCGAGAAGAGCAGGAGTGTATGTCGCCTCCTCGCGGATGTTGGTCTTTGCCTCGACGACGCGCTGCATGCGCACATCCTCCGCAATCATGGCGGTGCCTCTATCGCGACGACCTGACATGGTTGCAAGCAAGCTGGTGGTGTATTCGAGTAGTGGTGCTGATTCGTAAGGGCTCTTCTGCCTTAGTATTGGCGCGTGTGGTTCGCAAGTGAGGTGCGAAGGTGAGATGTTTGGGTAAAGGTTTGGCGGCAGACCGAAGATTCTTTTGTGCGTCCAGTTGCCGGGAATCTCGAAAAGGAAAGAGCTACCCTGTCGACGGAATGGGCGAGAATTGAAGTTGTTGCAAAATGCTGCGGAATTCCGTTCAGATTGCGTGTTATGCTTGTAATCGCGAATACTGAGTGGAGGAAGACCACCAAAGTTGCCAATCGTAAGAGGTGTACAGAAGAGAGATCCCTGGTAGAAGAATAATGCGGACGGGGAATCTGAAATCGAGGTGAATCACCAGCAGACGCCGTCGGCAGACGGGAGTCGAGGAACTACGGCACTAGACGCGGCGAAAGAGCGGGGACGACGGGGATGGCCGCCACAGATATGATTGGACTGTGGTTAAAGAAGAAACAAGAGGCAGTGCGGGTTGCGGGCTCTTCAGAAAGTGATTTGTGGTCTGTTTTGGCTGGCGTTGGTGAATGCGGTTTGGGTCAAGTTGAGGTTGTGGTGGAGAGGGGTGGCATAGAGGCGTCGCCTTATTATGTAGAGGGACGACGAGAGACGCCGAGGACACTTAGCCCGTTTGTGAGGAAGGAGCGATTTTGAGCTGTCGATCTGCCCGTTCATGGCAGGTTGGAATACTTGAAGGAGGATATCGGACGAGAATGAACAGGAGATGTTCAAGCGCTGGACGAAGGAACAGGACGAGGAAGGTGGAACGGAGCGTCATGCGGAGGCCGGCTCTGCTGGTGATTCATGGGTCCGACAAGATACGAATGATGGATTTTTGTCGTCTTCGGATAGCTTCCGTGGTCCTGAATCACCAAGTCCAACAATCGCAGGGAAATTGCAGCTCGCAGATGGGGTCGATCATGAGAGAGAGTCTCTTGGTTGCAGTATGATACTCATGTACTCTTTTGCTCTGAATTGCTACGAACTCCAGATTGCGTTCTTCAAACTTCATAAGAGACAAAAGGGGAGCTCTACCATATCAATCATCAAATCATTATCTCATCGGTCCGCTTAAGACAACAAAAAATACAAGTTGCCCATCATTACAAGACATTCTCGTCCAATAAACACACCAATGTCACCAAGTAGGCAGAACACACCAGAAACCATCGCAAACGCACAGTAAAGGCTAAAGACCAAATACAACGGCTCAATTCGCCAACGGGCGAATTCCCAGAACCTTCATCCCATTCTCCATCACCTGTCTCGCATTCTCATAAAGCACTGCCCTGGCGAGATCAACGTCTGGTCCCTCGGGAGCCTCGTCATCTTCGTCGACACCAAGACACTCGATAAGCTGCTCGACCAGTCGATACAGAAATGCAAGAACGGCAGAGGGCTCTAGTGATTTGTATGCAGCGTTGATGACGTCTGGGTACTGGGCCATCAAACGCAGGAGGTTGGTGTACTCTTCCTCCTGGAGATGGACGTAGTGAACGTCTGCCAGAGCCGTGGAATCTGCGCCAAGCTCCTTCAAAACCAGAACAAGTCGGGTATATGCCAGTTGGATCGCGGCGCCGGTGTCGCCCTCGAACTCAGTCATCTTCTTGCTGTCAAAGGAATAGCCGTTACTACGTTTGGTGTGCATGTCCTGGGCAATCAGAGAGGTGATGCCAAATGGCTCAGCAGCGGTGACAGGTGCTCCGTCTTGGTCTTCCATGGCGGTCTTGACGGCAGTCGCACATTGATCCAACATGTCTCCAAAGAGATGTGCGTTACCAAGTTGCGCCGACAGTCCTTGGACCTTTCCGAAACCGACATGTTGGAGCTTCTTGGCGAGATCGGCGTGTCCCATGAGCTCGATTGCCTTCGCGACGCGACCGAAGTGACTTTCTTGCTCCGAAGTAACGACGTAAAGCATCTTATCAAACGCGTACTTCTTGTCGAGGTCGAGAACATTGGCGATATCTCGAAGCAAGTACATGGTCGTCCCAGTTCTGTTGCGTAGGACCGATGTGCTGAGCCCCTTAGCGCCATGCTTTTTAAAATCGACAATCCATGAACCCTCGCTCTCCTCGAGTACACCTTTGTCTTTGAGTACAGCCTCGACCTCGGCGACAGACTCGGATGTTACTTGGGACTCGCCGTGGTACGCATCGAACTTAATGCCGAGGCGTGCGTAAGCCTTGGTGTAATCCTCGACATATGCATCACGGAACTTCTTCCACAGCGCCATAGCATCGACGTCGCCATCTTCCAACCGCTTGGCGAAAGCATCGCGTTCGGCGTAGATTCCCTGCGATTCAATTTCGGCGGTGCTCTTGTTATCAGCTTTCGCCTTGTGGCTCGCTTCGACTTCTGGCTTGAAGGCATCTTGGATTTTGTTGTATACGTCGAGAAGATGTCGGATTGGGTCTTTCTGGAACTCGTCTTCAGAGCCGAACTTCACCCAGCCGACAGCGAGAAGGGCGACTCGTTTGCCCCAATCGCCAAGGTAGTTCAGCCTGACGACATCCCATCCCATGCGCTCATATAGGTTGGCAATCGCAGCGCCATTGATGGTGCTTCGGAGGTGCCTTCCCTCAAACTCGCTGGCGATGTTGGGAGAAGAGAATTCAACGATAACTTTCTGTCGGCCAGAGTCCGGGGATGTAGCATTCCGAAGGCCAAAAGATTCGTCGCCTCCGTAGAGTTCTTTGCGATCGGCGATGAAAGGAAGGAGAAGTCTTGGAAGGGTGAAAGGGGAAGAGAAGATTCGAATATGGATACCATCGACGAAGGGGAAGGTGTATAGCGGTGACTTGGGGAACTTCCAATATCTAGTCAGCATTCATACCGAGCAATGTCGGAAAGTCAAAGATACCTTGTCGAGGAAATTCGCTGCAACCTCTGCGTTGGCCTTGATCTTTAACCGAGGAAGAATAATGGCCAAGTCCCCCATGGAAATCGCGGCCGTAGTCTGCACTGCCTCATATGCGAGCGCGGGGTCACATTCGGCAACTTGAGCCACTATCTGGGCTATGTACGATCGGTAGATATCCAACGGACGTACCAAAACATCGGCAACCGGGAAAGAGGGCAGAGGAGTGTCAAGACTCAGCCTCTCCAAAGAGGATTGCAAACCGTTGATCGAGAGAGTTGCCATGGTGTGGGATTGTGAAGTGTCCTGCATGCCTTTCTGCATTATCTGGTGTGGTGCGTGAGATGAAAGAGAAAAAAGGCGTTATCACAAACGATATGGGAATCCAGAAGTCCTTCTTCAACGGAGACTGGGCTTTACCTAGTTAGGTGACGTGGTTGGGCATGAAGGCAAGTATGGTACTTTTTACAGACGCGGCGTGATAAGATTGGACATGAATGCAGGGCGAAGGCCATCAGTCTTGGACATATCGCGTCAAATGCAAATAGCGCCTGCGTCTGGGTGCGGTTCGTTGGAGAAAACAGGCTAACGTTGTGATAGGTCGCCCTGCTTTCGGGTCTCGATTGGGATTTTGCACGTTCAAGTTTTCTCCCGACAACAGGTTTTCCCGGTAAGCTTACCCCAAAAGGCACGAACAAATGGCGGCCCAATTGATGTCAATTTTCTGGAATGATTACGTTACGCCGTAGGACGTGAAGATTCTCTCGTCTGAGTCGTCTCCCAACATCCTGAGGTGGACTGTAAATTATTCAAGCGACCTGGGGTTCTGTGATAATACCAGAAGATGTGCCGATATCACGATGAATGAAAAGCTCCAAGTTTCAAACAAATAACGATAATACCGAACTCATACTACCAAAGAGTTCGGCCTGCATGTAGACGAGAACCAGATTTAGGCTCAAAGCTCGACCTCCAGCTACCTTGGGTCTCGGGTAACGAGGTCAGAGTAATCCAGGGAAACGCATGTACATTTCTCGCGGATATTTTCCCGGATTGTGACACCGACCTCGAGCTCCCGCTCATAGACGTCCGTCTTGACCATCATGGCAAGCACATCGTGGTTGTGGGCGTGACATTCCTTGCTGGAAAGTCGATCAAGGGCCATCTTAGCATTGTCGAGGCGGTTCTGGCGGATCAGCCACCATGGTGATTCGGGACACCAGAGTAGGAAAACGAGGATGAAGACAGGCCAAACCCATTGGAGGGCATAGGGAATCTTGTACGCCCACACGCTGCTCCAACTGACGAAGGCGCGAGTGATGCCTGTCTGGATGACCTGGCCCATAACGTAGCACAAACTGACATAAGCGACAAAGATTCCACGCAACCGCATAGGCAAGACCTGTGAAGCATAAACAGAAGCTAGAACGTGGTAGCCATCCCAGATGATGCCGGCAACGTACATGGAAATGGTGAGAACTGTGCGGTTTGGTGCAAAGACTTGCATGAAGACAAGCGCGGAAGTCATGACGAGGTAAATGGCCAAGGTCTTCTTCCGCCCGAGGGAGTCCATTGGGACAGCAGCAAGCCAGGCGCCGGCGAACTGTCCGACGATAGGGCCCATGCTCATTGCCACCTGCCACTTGGCTGGAATTTCCATGCCATGACCATCGACGTACTCTCCGAGGTGTTCTCGAAATGCCGGCAAGGCGTCGTTGTCAACGGATATTTGTCAGGCTTATACGTAAGGTCCATTGATAGAGCACAGACAACATCAAAGGATGCACGGAACTAAGTCGATGTCTTATATGAATGACACCCAACGAGGGAGGAAGGGGTCACGGAAAAAGAAACACGTCATCCGACCATGGATGGTCAGTTCGGCGGGCATGGAATCCGGGGAGCGCAAGGGGAGACCCGAGTCACCCGACCCCATGGGGATACCGCAAACGTTGCGAATTCCACAATCCAAGCCAGTGGGTCCGCCATGAAGCCAAGACGTAGGCAAAAATGAAGGCGCCGGCTATGATGCAGTGACTGATGTTCAGACGAAGTTACAAGTCACCCCAAGGCCGCGTAGCGACAGTATGCGAATGGTTGGTTCGGCGAGCAACTAATTGATGTGGAGAGCTGAATTTCAGGTATCGTCGCAGAGGCACTTCTCATTTCCCCTCATGGATCTATTAATTACCCGACGGCAAATCCATGGCTCCTGGAGAATATTCAATATCGCAGATAGCCCCAAATCGAAGCCAATGCTTGAGTCCCAGCACTAATATGCGAAGCACCCTGGTCATGTCGCTTCATATCTGCGAGTGGACTGTAACTAATTATTTGGAATAACGGATGTATTTATCTTCACCTATTAAATACGCTTCAAACAGTATTTCTTATTACTATTTCGATAGGTATAAATATGTTCTAAATCTAAACCAAAAAGAAAGATATGAAGAAATAAGGTTCAGATATTACGCATATATAATCCTATAGGATTTATACTTGATAAGCGTATATAAACTTACGCTTAGACTTAATAAGCGCATAAACTTATGCTTAGACTTATTAAGCGCATGAACGTATACTTAGTAAGCATATATAAACTTATGCTTAGACTTAGTAAGCATATAATTACGTACTACAAAGTATTATAAAAGCTATATTTTATATATATATGAACTCTTTTTCCCTACTTTTCTAGCACTTTAGATATAAGCAATTTATATATAATATATATACCTTTTGATATCTATATTTTTCCCTCTATTTAAATAATACGCAACATACCCAAAAAGATACCCTTATATACCATTCCTTATTAGAATCTTATTTATATTATAGTAGAATCTTTTCTACCTCTCCTACTACTTTCATAGCCGTACTAATAGATCATATACTCTAAAGCTATATTAGAAGCAGTTTCTATAAGCTAATTATCTTATATATCTTAGTGGTATAGGTAGCATAACTATTACACTATAAGCTAATGATATTAATATTCTATAAATTATATCTATTACTAACCTCTTAAACGTAAACTATAAGCTCTTTGAAGCTTAATAAGTAAATTATACCTTTTATGATATATACTATAAAATATATAAGAAGTAGATCTATATACCTTAGAGTTAAATCTATTATAATATGTACTTAGAGTTTCTATATTGTTATTATATTATTAATAAGAGATTAATAAGTACGCTTATAACTTTAATAAAAGTATCAGAATTATAGCTTCTAAGTAAAGATTTATAGCTAAAAGTATATATATAGTAGTTTACTTTATAGTATATTAGCAGCGGCGTATTAAGTATAATATTAAAGATTAGCTTATAAAATAGAAAAAGGGTATAATAAAAGATGAAGTAAGTAGCTTTATCTAGAGTAAGAAGTTAGAGTAATAGTTTATAGAGCTTGAAGAGGCGCCTCATAATATATGTTGAGATATGTGGGTTTATATTCATTAGATAGTAATATACCTATAAGTAGAGAGTACTTCTCTAATCGTAGGAGAAGTTCTAAAGAATACTTAAGTTACTTTAGTTCTTAGAGTTATATTTCTCTCTCTTACCACTAGCTTTATAGTAAATAGAGACTTTGAGTTAGGAGTTAGTAAATAGATATAATTTAATAATATATTATACCTCTATTTATAGACTAGAAAACCTGATTAATTATTAGAATATATCTTATTTATTATACCTATAAAGTCTATTCTCTCTACTTGCTTAAGAACTTTAGGACTAGAGATAGTAGCTTCTAGATTACTATACTAAGTATTACTAGTAGTTTACTAGTAGTAGTTATCTAAAAAGGTATAGCTACTTACTAGTTACTCCTTTATAGCTCCTATAATTATTACTAGAGGTATTATAATACTATTATTAAGTTGATGTATAATAGCTTACTTTAGGCACTAGCTATTAGAGTATTAGTTATTTTAGTACTTTATAGGGGGTAATATATAATCTATCTCTTATTATTATAGTAGTAAGCTTTAGATTATAAGAGTATAGTTATAGGCCTTAACTAGGAAAGATTAGAATGCTAGAATGTAGGTATCTATTGCTGTATTAGACTATTGCTTAAGGTCTAAACTCTAGTATGTAATAGGATTTTCCTATTTATGTATTTGCTAGCTGCTAATTTGCTAACATTTTGCTAATGGTGCGGCTGTGTGAGGTGTACCTAACTAGTATTCCTTATAATTGTCCCCCTCTCTAAAGCTTTAGTCCCTAAGGCGTTAAAGAAAAGAAAGTAGGGTAGTGTGGCACCTGCCGCTATAGCTTATTTTGCTGACTGTAGGGCAATATAATAGCGGCAGATAGTTGTATTTAGCTTTATTAGCTATTATTTATTCTCTCTGCTATTTTTTTGCCGGACTTAGATAACTTTAGTAAATAATATATTTTTAGTTATTATACTGCAGCTATTTCTTTAAATTTCGTTAATTATAACTTATAATTAGTTACTAACTATTATATAACTATTTCCTAGTATATATCTAGTAATTATTAACCTTTATTGCCTTATGACCCTAAGTATAAAAGGGTCTCTTCTTTTTGAGGTCTCTAACCTAGTAAATTTCTTCTCGTTTGTGAATTTTTTAACTAGCTTTTTCTCCTCTTTTAGCGCCTTCTCTATAACTTATCGCTATATGATAGAGTCTAATATTTTTTTCTCTCTATTTTTACTTATTTCCCCCTTTTTGCTCCCTAAACTTCTACTAACTAATTACAATAATATTTGATATTGCTTATATAGGCGCGATTCTCGCGAAGTACCTATATAAGCCCGAGAATCTCTTAGGTAACCTTACTAGCGAGGCTAATAGCAGCTACCCCTACCTCAGATGCCTAACTAAGATATATTTTAATATTATTAACCTTTGCTATATATGCAGCAAGAATATATAGAAGTACGTCTGCTATACTTATAATAAGAAGAAGTGTTATGCTATAAGCTACTAATTAGTTACTATCTATTTACTATATCCTAATGGTAAATAGGTCCCTTAGGAGGTTTGGGGCGCTACCTAGATAACTTAGAGTATATTCTACTAGTTCTAAACCTAGGAGAGTAAGGGTATATTAACCTCTCTCTATTCTTTTTATATTCTCTAGGCGCTTACTAACTGTTCAGTAATATAAAAGAAGATTAGTAAGCTTATTTATAATCCTACTATTAGTAGTAGCTCTAAGAATATAGAGTAGCTATAGCTCTAGGAGCTTATCTCTATCTATAAGTATCTTGCTCTTAATATCCTAGTTTATATATACTACTATTCGCTCTTCTTATGCTAATTATTCCCTACTAATAAGCTACTTAGGTTAAAACCCTTTATAATAGTACTAATATTCTCTAGTAACTAAACGCTACTTAGTTACTCTATATTTATAATAATGCCCCTACTATATATCTTACTAATAAGATTAACTAACTTGTTACTAACTTATTAATAGTTATAGACCTAACGCTTACTTGCGAGCATAATATTGATTCTTTCCCTGCTTTCGGCGACGAGCTTTAGGGTTACCTCGCTACATTTTTATTAAATAATATCCCCTCCTACTATTGGGAAAGGATACGTGGGTTGGCGCCCACGCATAGCTAGGAAAGCTGTGATTATGTAAGCCTATATGCGCATATATACGCGCGCATCCAGCACTCAGGATATCGAGGGGCACATCCACATTCAACAGAACCATCATTCATCATCATCAGCATCCATAGTCTTTTTCGGCCTCAAGGGGGCTCATACCTTAATAATCCCATATACGATTTCCACGATATCTCTTCCATTTCAAGTCCAATTCTTCCTATTCTTTCTGATTAGATCTGCGAATCGCTACGCGCATCTTTTGAGCCTACTTTTATTATTCCTATCCGTTCGTGGGTAGTGTTGTGTTGTTTGCTATCTTTGCAGTCCCCACCGGGCTCCTGCTCTTCCCACTATATTACTATTACTAGCGCTCATCCCATTCTTTATGCCTCCTACCTTTATACTCCTACTAAGAAGCATAGGTAGCTAGGCGGCAATAAGTTAGCAGATGAGAATGGGAGCAGCAAGAAGGCTAAGAGCGCTATTACTATCCCCAATAGCTCCTCTAGTAATAAGTCGGGCGGCGGTCAGCCTGCTAGTAGCAGTAGTAGAGCGGCTGATATTAGTAGTAGTAGTGTAAGTAGTGCTAGTAGTAGCTAGGGAGGTAATAATAATAGTTTGCTAAGTAGTAGCTGCAGTAGGTATGGTGGTTATAGTTCTTATAGCCCTTATAGCTCTTGTGGTCCTTATACCCCTTGTAGCGGTTATGCTCCTTATAGCGGTTATAGTAGTAATGAAATAATTATATAGGTAGTTAGTTCTTTTTTCTTTTTCTTATAGGATAATACTCTTTTGTTTCTTGCTACTATATTAGCGATACTACTCCGCTAATTAAACTATTATTATATTAAACTTTATATCTATTACTATACTTTTTTGCCTAACTATTAGCAATATATCGCTATACTTAGCTAATCATTCTACTTTCTATAGGCTTTCTTTACTTATTTATTAAATTTTAAATAGCCTCCTGTGCGTTTACTAAGTTCTTTATAGGCTCCTATATATTATACTCTATAGGCTACTCTATCTATTTCATAAGGTATTACGCCTTATTGCTAGACTCTTGCTGTGTGATAATCTTCTCTACCTCCTACTTCTCTAGCTTATCCTCAAGCTCTAGATATACTAGTAAGCCTTTACTATTATTTTAGTAATTATTCTATAGCTCTAGTAGAGTAATAGAGAAGATGTTATATATACTGCAGTAGTATCTGAGTAAGTGAACTCTATATGCTTGTTTACTAACTGGCTCTGTAATAGCAACCTAAATAAACCTAGGCGCTAGTTTCTTATTCTTAAACCTGAAGTTCTTTATTAATAGTTTGATAACCTGTTCCTAATAGTATATCTTCTCCTAGTGCTGCGCGTTATAGTACTTAGTTTGCGCCTCTATAGCTTCCTGCTAGTGCTCCTAGGCCCTTTACTAAAGGGTTACAAGATATTTAATATACCTATATACGCCTTATACTATAACCTTATTTACTAGAAGTATATATTCTACGTAATGCGGGTAGTACTTATATAGGGCCTCTATTAGTAAATAGTTAATAGTGCTATAGTAACTCTTATTATATGCGACCTTAGCCTCTAGTAGTTATACTGCCTATTCTAATAGTGAGTTACTAGCGTATGCCTATATGTATTTCTCTAGTATCTAATGCGTTTGCTTAGTCTGCCTATTAGTTTAAGGATAATATGCTATAGAAAAGCGACGCTTTATTGCCCTTATATATATGAACTTTTCCTAGAAATAGCTAGTAAGGAGTTTATTCTAGTTACTAATAATACTCTCTAGAGTACTTAAATCATATTTTACTTACTTATAGATAATCTATGCTAACTTAGTAGCTATTATTTATTTTATTATTAGAATAAATATAGTAAACTTAGTCATTTAGTAAATAATAATAAGAATTACGTTATACTCCCTGTTTATATACTAATAGCTTAGCGGCAACTTAGTAATAAAGTCTAGGCTAATATCCTAAAATAGATATATTAGGAAGAGTAATAGCTCTAACTTCCTATAAGGCTTATACCTTAGGACCCTAATTCCTTAGTATATCTAGTAGTTTATAATATAGGTATAAATATCTGCAGCTAAATTTAGCTTATAGAACTTGCTTAATATTAGGTTATTAGTTTTCTAGGTACTTATATAGCTCGCCCTACTATTATTATAGTATTAGCTAAGGATCTTGAGTTTAAGTAATTCCTCCTATAGTATCTCTAATCTCCCCTTATAAAAAAGGTCCTATAGTTATTAATTATATAGCTTTTATAACTACTAGCTAGCTACTAAACTCTATTTACTTGCATCTAGTAGTATAAGTTATTGGCCTGCAGTCTGCAGACAAGATCTTATATTTGCTTAGGAGTTATTAGCTCTATGCTATTTTGCTTGTTATAAGCTTTCTTATAATATTGCGTGGGATATACTACTACGCTATAGTAACTCTAGCTCTAGATAAGTCCTCTTAGTTAGTAACCCCTCGCTAAGCGTTCTTTATAACAGCCCTTACGCTTTAGCATTAGATTATCGCAGCTATAATAGTTGCAGTATTATTAGCGCGCTATAGAGCGTAGCGCTAACTAGAGACTAAGGCGTCTCTACCCCAGGAGCTATTCCTTTAGATAGAGCTATATATAGTAGCCTTTATAGTGTTAATAAATACTTTAGAGGTTGCGGTATTGCCTTCTAGTCCTGAAATGCGTTTCTAAAGGTTTGCTAGAAGGTTTGTGATAAGTCCCAGCTTCTTTACTAATATTAGGAGGACATTATTATATTTCACCTCCCCCTCTATATATTCTAGCCTCCTAGATAGACTATCCGCTAGGTTAATTACTCTAGAGCTATGCTCCAGATTAAAGTTAAATACTAAGAGCTTATATACCTATCTAGTGAGCCTTTTCTAAAGGTCTTATGCTAAAGCGCTCTTAACGCCCTTAAGTACCTAGTAATCTATTAGAACTATATACTTCTTTAATATACCCTATAGATAGTAAGCTTAATAATTAAGGCTTTCTATAATAGCAAGGAGTTTCTATTATCTTACACCCTATCTCTACTTAGTATTACTAAGTTTCTATACGTAGTAGGCAGCTAGTTACTACTAGCTATTAATATACTATAATAGAATACTAGAAATAGCTTTAGTAGAGCGTCCGTCTTAACTCTATCTCTTAAATAGGGTCCTAATATTAGAGAACAGTTATAGAGCAGAAGGCAGCTTATAACTACTTAAACGCCTTCTATACCTCTTCTAGCTAAATAAATTTATTAGTCTTCTTGCTATTCTTATTACTCTTTAATAGGGAGGTTATTAGGGCTACTATACCTAAATAGCCTGTAATGAACTTATAGTAGAAGTTATAAAATCCTAAGAAGAATTAGATCTCCCTATATATCTTTAGTAGCTTCTATTTAGTAATAGCTTAAATATAAAACTCCTCTATAGATATACCCTCTAGTATAATAATATACCCTAGGAATTCTACTTACTACTAATAGAAACTAATTTACTTAGCTTAATATAGAGTCTCTATTAGTAAAGCTTATAGAGTACTTAGTAAAAGTTCTCTATATACTATTCCCTTAATAATAAGTAGACTATAATATTATCTATATATATAATATAGTAAGTATTTAGTAGCTTAGTAAGCACTTAGTAAATATACGCCTAGAAAGTATCCAGGGCATTTATAAGTCTAAATAATATAACTATATACTTAAAGTAGCTATATTATATTCTAAAGGCTATTTTCTATTAATTAGATAGCTTAATATAAATATAGTAGTAGGTATCCCTAATATTAATCCTTAAGATCTACTTTGCTCCCCAAAGCCTATCTAATAGCTTACTAATAAGCAGCAAGAGGTATTAGTTCTTACCTATAATCCTATTAAGGCCCCTTTAGTCTACACAAAAGCGTAGGGTCCTATCTTTCTTTAGAATAAATAGTATTGGGGCTCTCGCTTTGCTTAATAAAATCTAGATCCTCCCTACCGCCTAGTTATTAGTGAGATATTAGTAAAGCTCTTTAAGTTGCCTCTTATTTAGTAAGTAGAGTAAACTATATAGGGGTTTCTTCCCCTCAACTGGATTAATAGAGTATTCTGCACCCTCTAGAAATAGAAACTTTTTTACTACTTACTTATTGAATGTTGCGCGTTTGCCTTCTAATTTGAGTAGTAATACTCTATCTATATCTAGGGAGTCCTCCTCGCCTAGAGCCTCTATAGCTAGCTTATAGGGGGATATATTCCCTAAGATATATAATATTATAAGGATATTCGGATATTGCAAGGATATTATATGCGCCGAGCGGGCGCTAAATAGAGACCGAGCGCATGAGTTATATACGCGCATTTTAAAAGGGCCTTCTGCACGTATCTAGCGGAAGAAGCTAAGTTGTACACTTAATACCTCAATATACCTACCTTTGTACGCGCTATTTATCCTTCCCTGATCTAGGCCTTTAGCTACTATACTCTTATAATTATATAACTTCTACCTCATTTTGAGAGATTAGCCCGGGATTATAGCTGCGCGCAATACTTACTGAACCGCTGCTGAAAGCGCGCTGAAGACTACTCCTAAAAACTTTTTTATATCTATTACTAATAAGCCTGAAACCGCTACTAAGCCTTCTATAACAACCTTATTAACTATACCTATAACTTCGCTAAATAACTCTATTATAGCAACCCTTCTTTAAGCCCTTGCCGACTATATAGCATTACTATTGCCTGCGCCTATATTGCGCTATAAGCACCCTCCCCTATATACTTATGGTATCCTTAAGGAGGATAGCACCCCTACTAAAGTAGTAGATTAGCTTATTATAATATAGGATTTATACTCCTCCCTTTAACTTGAGGCTTCTAATGCTTAGTATATCTATTAGGCGCTTATAAAGATATCACCTACCCTCTAGATACACTAGTGTAACTATATAGTTAGCCTTACTAAGGCTACTATATAGGCTAACTTAATAGCATTTGCTTGCTAAATATATATCAACCTAGAGCTATAGGAGCGTTGCTTATATAGCTTACTATTTGGGATGAGATAGCTAGAAGGTTAGAGCCCTCTCTATTTCTTTACTAAATAGTTAGTAATATACTAAGCCCTTAGGATACCCTATAAGAGTAGTAGGCCCTATACGTTTTTATTCTTTTTTGGGCTAAGTCTGTGGGTCTAGAGGGATCTTAAGCGGCAGAGGTTTGATGCCTAGATGCTACTTGAGGTAGCTATAGCTGCTAAGCGGGCCTGGGAGCTATGCTGCAACTACAATTAAAGCTGCAATTAGCAGCTTATTACACAGACCTTAGTAATAGAGGAGACTACAGAGCAGCCCGCAAAGGTTCCACAAGTTAGCTACAAGTACTGCGGTATATGCAGCTACAATAGCTATAAGTTAACTAAGTGCTAGAATAACTAGTTTTATATGAAGTGCAATAAGTATAGTTACATAGTAACTAGATGCTAGGCCTAGCTATACTAGGCTAATAGAGAGCCCGCGCTAAAGGGGTATAGAGAGAGCCCAGCGCGTATTTCCGCTATAAAGGCTATTTTTAACTCCTTAGAGTAGGACTAAAGATCGTTATCGAGCGGCAAATGCTAGCTATCGCTTTGCTAATAATATATCTAGCTATCTATAAGGCGAAGTATCTAGCTATTAGTAGCCCTACTGATATATCTAGCTATTAAAAAGATAAAGTATCTAGCTATTAGTAACCCTAGCAAAGTTAGCTATTAAAAAGATAAAGTATCTAGCTGTTAGTAACCCTAGTGAAGTTAGCTATTAAAAAGATAAAGTATTCAGCTATTAGTAACCCTAGCGAAGTTAGCCGTTAAAAAGATGAAGTATCTAGCTATCAAAAAGATGAAGACCAAACCGCAAATATATGGCGAACAAGCGGCAAAAGTACCGCAAAGGGGATATTGTTTAAATAAGCCCGCAAAGATGAAATTTGGACCAAATGGGATATTATTTAAATGTGCCCATAGCTACCTCTAAAGACCAAGCTACAGGGCTAAGAGCCTTAGGGACCAAGGCTTTAGAGAGGGGGGCAATTATAAGGATATTCAGATATCGCAAGGATATTGTATGCGTCGAGCGGGCGCCGAACGGAGACCGAGCGCATGAGTTATGTACGCGCATCTTAAAAGGGCCTTCCGCACGCATCTAGCGGAAGAAGCCAAGTTGTACTCTTGATACCTCAATACACCTACCTTTGCACGCGCTATTTATCCTTCCCTGATCTAGGCCTTTAGCCACCATACTCTTACAAATATATAGGCTCTCTAGCTATTTTTAATAACCTCTTATATAAATACTAATAGCTCTATAATACTAATCTACTTATATTCCTATATATTTATTTAGGTATTAATTATAATACCTTCTCAGTTTATAGACTATTATAATAGGAGGAGGTCTCTAGCTCCCTCTAGTTAGTAAGCCTTAACAAATAGTTACTTAATCTTCCTTAATCTCCCCTTTAAGTATATTAAGAAGAAAGTCAGCTAGTATATCTTTAGAGCTACTACTATAGCTAATTTATTAAACCCTTCTAATATAGAGACTATAGCCTCTACAGGTTTTAGCTAGAGGGATTATACTAGTTAATTACTAATAATATCAACCTGGGAATAGAAGTCTATATCTATAATAACTTCTTATTTAGTAAACCTTTGGAGAATAAGCGCTTATCTTCTAGTAGTATCTCCTATTGGGAGAACTTCTGGTTTGGAATCCGGCGCGGGAGTTACTAGAGTAGGCCCCTAGCCTACTTATTTTCTAATAAGTTAAGTTCCTCAACCTTCGCTATAGTTTAGATTATACTAATTCTCACCTTTTTATTAAAAAGTTAGTACCCTACTAGTATTATATTTACTTTATGCTTTGCTTTCACTTTAGAGTAATCTCTCTACTTATATCCCTTTTTATTATAGCTAAAATATACTATAGAGTTATCTATTAGGCCCCTAGGCATACTAGAACTGCAGCTAGGCCCCTAAGGTATACTACTAAAAGGTTAGCGAGGTATTAGGCTGCGCGATCCTAGTGAGCTTCTATAGCTCTAGCCCTACTAACTTATCTTCTATCCCATTCTTACTATAGGTGCGGGCCTTATAGTAAGCTCCTTATTTGCTTATCTCTTTCTGCTCTCGCTTCTCAAAGACTTAGCGCTGTATTAGCGATATATATTCTATAGGCGCTCCGCTTTAGTAGCTATATCCCTTAGTCTTAATACATCAACCTTTTAATATTTTAGCTCTCTATATAGGAATAAGAGTAATTAAAAGTATAGTATATAGGCTTTAGCCTTACTATCCTTAATACTTACTATACCTAGGTTATAATATATTACTAACTATTTAGTAGAAAACTCTATTAGGGACTATATATCTTTTAAATATATACTATCTAGCTTCTTATAGTACCTCTACTCCTAAACTTGGGTTTAATATACTTATAGAAAGTAAATACTTAGTATTTAACTTATAGGAAGTAAATACTAAGTAGTTAACTTAAGTTAGGTATTTTTTTAACCCGCCCCTATAGTTTTACTACTTAATCTATAGTAATAAGCTTATCTTTATGAGGGCTTATTAGACTTACTACTCTAGCATACTATTAGGGCGTAATTAGTTTCCTTCCTTAATAGCCTAAATCTAGTTACTAACTTAATCTATAGTAGTATCTCTACCTAAAGTGCAATAATTATATGAAGGCGGCTTCTCATACTTCTTCTAGAAGTAATTCTTTATTAAACGCTTAGCAAGCTCCCATAGTAGCATTGCGGTCTGCTCCTCATATCACTACTACTACAGATATATCTATTCTAGGTAGCTCTCCTACTACATCTATGATAGTATTATCGCCTAGCTAAAAATCCTAGAAATAATACCCTCAGGTATAGATTCTAGCGGAGTGCTCTATTAGCTAATGCTTATCATCTATTTACTAAGCAATAGTCAGCCTACCCGGTCTAGCATTAGCTAGAACCTAGCATAACCCCTATTCCCCATTTCCCCTATAATAGTATTATCAGGGTTATCTATCCTATTAGCGCAATTATCGCACTAACTCTCCTATATCTCGGGACTTAGCAAATGATTGGGGTTATATCAGCCCAGTCCCTATTAGTTGAAATCAGTTTGCCTAGTTCGCAGTTTATTAGGGCTAAATTCAGCTACTAATCAGTCAGTAAGCTATTACTAGTTTATTCCTAATATCCTAACTAGCGTAAATTGAGGTAGAAGTAATAGAATTATAAGAGTATAGCTATAGGCCTTAACTAGGAAAGGTTAGAATACTAGAATATAGGTATCCGTTACTATATTAGACTATTACTTAAGGTCTAAACTCTAGTATATAATAGGATTTTCCCGTTTATGTGTTTGCTAGCCGCTAATTCGCCGGCGTTTTGCTGATGGTGCGGCCGTGCGAGGTGCACCCAACCATTATTCCTTACATAAATATTTAAGAGCTAGGCCTAAGTCTATATAATAAGAGGTAGTATAATACTATTTATCTAAAGCTAAAGATAAAAAGAGAGAGTTTTCTACTTTAGTATAGTTACGCTAGGTTTATAGGTAGCTACTAGGTAGGTACTTAATAGGCCCTAAGAGTAGTGAATCTAGGCAGAAGCCTAGATAGTTCTAACCGGGTGTAGCCTATATTAGTATATATACTATAGTTATTATAGTTTATATCTTTTAATATAGTATAAACAATACTCTTAAAATACGCTATAAGCCTTAAGATAAATATATAAGCTTATAGTTTAATAACGGAATATTAATTAGAATTATATAATAGAAAAGCTATTTTATAGGAACTCGGAATTAATAGTATATAGAAATAATATTCTGAATTATAATTATAATAAAAAGCTGAATATTACATTCATTATTAACTATTTTATATATTTTAATAAAAGCTTAAGCTTTATATAGTATTATATAGCTAACTCGATTCTCTAATACCTCTACTATATATAATACATATATCTTAAATAATATTAGGTTTAGTAATAAGGATAAAATACTTTTTCTTTTACATATAAGCTTTATAAATAATATAATTAATTAAAAGCTTTTCAGTATTTATAATAAAGCTTTTCAATAGAATGATTGTATAGAAAGTAGATAGATGCGTAAAGATTATAACCTTAATCATAGAAGTAAAGCTTTTTATATTATCTTAAGTAGCATATAAAGCTCTGTTTATAAGATAATGCATGATTATTTTATAAACATAACTTCTAAATAAAGCTATTTCTAAAGCTACTTTTATTAAATTAAATATAATTTTAATAATAGTTTCTATTTCTTATAATAACTAATAAATAGTTGAGATAATTAGTACAAAGTTTAAGTTAATATATATAAGTTTTATGGTATATTAATATTTATAATTATTAGTTATGAAAAGATATTAAGAAAAGCTATATAATAGTTATTTATATCTTATTCATAGAGATTATAGTAGGTAAGCTTATCAAAGTATTAACATTATTATAATTTAAGATATTTTATATATAGCTAAATATAACTAATTAATGTATGTAGCTGGAGATAAATTATATATAAGATTTATACAAAGAAAATAAATCAAAGTCTTAAAAAGCCAAACAGAATAATATATAGAATAAGAAGAATTTAAAGCTTCAAGAAAGTTAGAAATAGCTTTATAAAGTAAAATCATCCCTAAGAGGATATATTAAATTAAAAACCTAGGAATATATATGTAGGGGAGAATAAAGCTAAATATGTACTTAACTCTAAGTAGACTTCTTACTAGCTCTAGCGCTCTTAGCGTAATGAGAGCGCGCGCTAAATAGGGGTCTGCGTAGTAGAAGGGGTTGTGGAGACCGCCCTTCAGGCGCTAGATGGATTCATACACATAATACAAATTACGAATATTCGCACCAATTCATCAATCATCAAAGGTCCAGATGAAGCGGCACCTAAGACCTTGGCTTCTTTCCCTGCTCCCTAGCCCGACGCTTGTCAGCGCTGCGGTGATACAAATTTTGCCGTCGGGAAATTGCGAAGCACAGCAAGTACCTGCGTGCCAAGACCGGCCCCCAAGCAACTAATTCATGAGTTGTTGCCCATGGACTCCAGTGTCTCCGCGTCTACCCGTTCCACCAATACTCATCCACCTTGCGCAGATAATGCCGCAACTCAACTCCCTCTGAGATCTGCCACAGACGATGACAAAGGTCTCTTGAACCTACCAACCACTTATATGCTACTATCTGCACATTTTTAGGTTCTGGATCATACTCCTTCGAACTATTCATGCTCCGATCAGTGGATCAACTGAGAACCTCAACAATGGGAACGATCGAAGCACCGTCCCGGTCGCCGGGTACTGCCTCCGATTCCCCTCCGCTCGTCATGGGAGGTGCGGGCTTCAGTTGCCAGCTACATCCCGACCCCCAGTCTCTCCCAATCACAAAAATTCTCTTGCGGGCCTTTGAGCTCGGCGTACGTTCGATCGACACCTCGCCTTACTACGAACCCTCCGAGCAGCTCATGGGTGCGGCACTCGCACACGCTGATATCAAAGCCAAGTACAGCCGCGGCGACTATGAGATCATGACCAAGGTCGGCCGTATCAATGAGAAGGAATTCGACTATTCACCGGACTGGGTCCGCCAGTCCGTCAGGCGGTCGCTGGAGCGTTTCCAGGTTACTTATTTGGATGTCGTCTTTTGCCACGACGTTGAGTTTGTACCGAAAGAAGACGCAATCATAGCCGTGGGTGTCTTACTCGATCTTCAGCGCTCTGGTGTCATCCGGCGTATTGGTATATCGGGATACGACCTCGATGTTCTGGTAGACATTGCCAACACGGTGCTGCAGCGGCACGGGCGCCCCGTGGACGTTGTCCAGACATGGGCTCAACTCACTCTCCAAAATACACAAGCCGAGACACGCGGATTCGACAGGCTCCGCTCTGCTGGCGTCACCCGCGTCTTTTGCTCCAGTCCGCTGGCTGTAGGGCTACTGAGGAAGGGAGGAATTCCAACGGGTCTCACGGGCGATTGGCATCCTGCGCCAAAAGGCTTGCGGATGGCCGCAGCTGAAGCTGCGGAATGGGTTGAAGAGAACGGAAGTGGTGAGACTTTCTCATCCGTCGCGTTGCAGTATGCGATCGCAAAAGCGAGACAGAATTGCACCCCTTCTTTCTCGGTATCTACAATCACAGGTATCAGCACCATGTCTGACCTCGAGCAGAATGTCGCTGCCGCGAAGAAAATACTGAAATGTGTTTCCTCGACTGGAGATGAGGCGCTTGAGGACCTACGAGAATATACTGAGCTAGACCAACAAACGCTGGAGCGTAGCGCACCGCTGTTTGAACAGGCTCGCTCAATCCTTGGAGAGTGGGTGGATTATGATTTCTCGAGGTAGAAGACTGCAGTACCCAGAAAGAAAACTATTGCATGGTCAGCTTCAACGACAGGCAGTGGGACCGCTTTCCAATCCATGCTGCGAAACTTCAACCCATAGCAATAAACCACATTGCATGCGGCAGCTCCCACTGGTCGTTGAGACTGAGAAGTCACTAATTATAGTAATTAAGAAGAGGAGGGAGAAGCCATTAGCCAGCATCACATTGGATAATTCGAGTAATCTAGAAAACGAAATGATCGGACTGGGTAAACATCTTCTAGTCGCGCATATACGCTTCTTCATCTTGTTTTCTCAAATCAAAAGCCCCATTGATAACCCTCGCATGGGTGAGAAACATCGAAAGATCTGTTTTCTCACCACTACAATCCCTTGGTTCCTGTGATGAGTGGAGCACTGGCGCGGCCGATCATTCAACACCCTTCCCATCGCTTGTATCGCCCAATCCTGGCCACGGGTGAAATGCGATTCAAGGACTTCTGTCGAGTCCATGGATAAGGGCTTGTCTTTTAGCCGGCGGTTCATTGGCCCCCGCCTTTCCCTCGGATATGGTGCGGAGAAGATGTGGACGTCGGTGATGCTCGGTTCTCAAATTTGGCCCTCAGCCCTGATTGCGGACTAGCCCAACTGCTATCCCACCATGGGCGATATCTGCTCATCAGATGTTCGCTATCGGGCCTACCCGCGAATCTACTGGGCATCTGGAATCGAGACCACATGCCGGTGTGGGGCTCCGAGTACACGATCAATGTCAATATCCAGATGAACTACTGGCCTGCCGAGGTCGGAAACCTGGCCGAGACGCACGACGTGCTGTTCCGCTTCCTCGAGCGGACCGCCAAGCGTGGCGCCGAGACAGCAAAGGCTATGTACGGCTGTCGCGGCTGGGTCATGCATCACAACACCGACATCTGGGCCAACAACTGCACCACAGGATGATGGCGTCTAATGTACCTACTGGATGCTGTCAGGCGCCTGGTTCATGATGCACCTGCGGGACCATTGCCGCTTTGGTTGTGACAAAAACTTTCTCCGCAGGGCGTATCCTCTAATGGCTGAGTCTGCATTATTCTTCCAGGACTTTTTGATAGAGCGTGACCGCAAACTCGTCAACAGCCCGAATTCCTTCGCAGAGGACAGCTACTACATACTTAATACCGAGACGGTAGCATCCATTACTGCAGGTCCTGCATGGGATGGATAGATACTTATAGAGCACTACCGCACTGTCGTTGAGGCAGCTGGAAAGCTGCTCGGTGAGGACACCGCCGGATTTAAGAGGGTTCTTGTGAAGCTGCTAACCTCTCAAAATGGCAAGCATAGCTAAGTCATAGAGTAGGAGGACGACGTCAAAGAAGCCTAGCTGGGCTATAGGCATATTTCTCATCTTTGGGGCTTATTCCCGGGTAATACACTTAATACCCTAAAGCTCTGTGATGCAGCTAAGTTAACTCTCTAACGCCGTCTTGTAGGTAGTAATAGCTATATATTGTGGAGCTTTATATAGATCTTATATTAGTATGCATGCCAGCGTGACGTTAAGGGTACGCATGTAGGTATCTAAAAGATAATAGGGGAGTTACTACTTAATAGTATATTAATAAGTTATCTTCCCCTTTAGATTAATAGTAACTTTAGTTTTACTACCGCAGTATTAGAGATATTACTCTAGAGCTTGATTGATAATAGAATAAGTAGTAGTTATACCATTATTAACCTACTTCCTACTCTCCTCCCCGCTTCAGCAATGCTGGGCAGCGTTCGCACCCTAAGAGCTCGTGGCTCTGAAGAAGATCGTGGCGCTTAAGTGGAAGGATGGTAAATCTCACTGAGGCTGTTGTGATTTCCAAAGCTAGGGAGCCCCAGACCCGGGTCTTCCGAATCTCACCCGGTAAACTGCCACAAGGCAGCAAGAATGATGGAAGGGTGGCAGTTGATCTGGCGCCACGGAAAGTAGTAATTTTATCATTCTAATTCTGAATGATTGAACAAGCAAGATTGATCCGCGGAGTGCAGGAAGTGGGGAGCGAAAAAGAACGGCGCAGATATCTGAAGAATGAATCGTGAGAAGGATTACGGCAGTACTGCGCGTGATTAAACTCATGAATCGTTCTTGTAGAACGCTTTCGACCTACGCGATGAATACTAAATGCGCAATGCTGTTCATTCTCGCTCCAAACACTGTCCGAAATCGAGTTCACTGAAAGTACATGCTTCGTCTCGTCTACTTTAATCAATATCAGGACATGTATCTGGCTGCGCAGTTCTCACCTTTTACCTGGGTGAATATGACGTATCAAACGTGGTTAAATATCCCGGCACCGTCGTTGTATATCCACATGTAGGACATTCATTTCAAAATCAAAGTCTCATGAATTTAACGCAACAGAAACGCAAGTAGTATTGCAGTCAAGGACAGCTGAGTACTTATAGAGCTTCGTTTGAAATGGATGCAGCTCTCAGACTTCTGGCAGCCCCTCATGGCAAAGTGTTTTGGTTTCCCTCCTCTAAGTCACAACTTAACTCACAGCTCAACGATAAATGGAGCGCTGCGGTGTAAATGCGAGGGATCACACTCTTTGAATTATCCGTCGGAGTGTCAGCCACAAGGGTATCTATGCAATCAGCTGTATACTGGAACAAGAAAAACATGAACAAGAACAGACAGAAAAGAACCTCAAACAGTCCATCCGGACTTGGCACTGACGAATGTAGCGACCATTCGATTTCGTCGATCACACCTCTAAAACTGCAGTGTTATGCCCATTGTTTCCAAGTTCAATGTCATCTTTGCAGGACTGCGCCTGTTTCGACCTCCTACGTAAAGCGAGAGGGCGAAGTGACAGTCTTCTTTGGACAAAAGGGCACCACGAAGCATTCTTCTTGCCATATTCCATATTGCTACTGCCACTACAGGGTGGCCCAGTAGGTTCTGCGCGTTTGATTGCATGAGCCTCCGATATTCCCCCGACCGAGCTATTCCTGGTCCGTCCGTCAGGGATAGAGCAGGCTGTCGACCGCATTATTTCTAGCGGCATTCCAGTGGCATCGTCTCTTTCCGGGATCCTGACAGAGTGTACTGGGAGGATCGGTGGCTGGGGTAACATCTTCACGAGGGACAACCTTCCGTTTCGACGCATCCAACGCTGCCAAGCCTTCAAGACTATCAGAACAATCAATGCCATCCCTAGAAGGGATAAGAGAAAGGTTTTCCAATTCTGACGAAAAGGCATAACACCAGTGGCACTAAATAATGCAGTAGTGTGGGTAAGAGGCGAAAAGAACTTCAGCACTTGTTAAAACCAGATTGCAACGAAGAGGGAGGCGGCCAGCCGTGATGCTGTTGACTCACTATTGCAAGCCAAGCGAGTAGCTGAACCTCTTCCATCTTGTCCAAGTCTTGCGCTGCAAGGCGTGTAGGCATTGCACGCATTTCTCGGATTTCCTTTGCAGTAAGTCAGTATGCAGTCTGGATAACTTATTGAGCAAGCCTCACACTTATAAGACCGGACAGGTCGATTTGCGGCTGGTTTACTTGCTTCTAACACATAAGAGCTGTCAGATAATCCGCTGATGGCGACACGGACCATAAACAAGATCCTACATGGCAGCAAACAGAGCCGAAACATCCAGAAGGAGAACCTGTTTGGAAGAAGTACTAAGACACACGAAAAAGAAAAAGACGTGTCAGCGTTCGTTCATTTCTAAACAAGAATTTGGCCTCGGGAACTAATAGAGAAGCATACCTTCCTCCTGGCTTCCTGGCAATTGTTCGTCATGTCGTTACATCTTTGCTTGAGACTGTCAAAAAACGTGTACAGTTGTGCTAGCTCGTTGAATTTGCGTCGGATCTCTGAGAGAGATGGATGACAGGCAGATTCATCCCCGGGATAACCGTCACGGTTCCGGAAATAGTTCACTTCTGTTGATAGAAATGAGTCGCCGACCTTCAGAGTTTCTTCCAGGTCGTGTATCAATTCTTGGAGAGTATCTTTGAGTTCCCACAGGTTGGTTTCAAACTGTTCGAACTCTTGCCCATACTCTTCCAAGTCAGACCCCGTAGAGAACGGTCGAATCCTTTGGAGAAGCTGCTTCTGCACTTGGGTCTGGAAACTTCATTAGCGCATAGGACCCCGACTTCGCCGTGTTCTGGCAGTACTGACGAAGTGACTTGTACCATCCTTCAAGTTTTGACGAATCCACTCCCACTCGTCTCTGACCTGCTCAAGTCTGATCAGTAGTAACCGTAGGAAGTATTCTCTCGGGTTCCATATCGGTTTCGTCGCGTCATCCTTGCCAAAGCTGAGAGGATCCAGCTCCATTCCGTTTTCTAGATCAACCTCACAGCGCTCGACTCTGCCGTGTACGTCTTCACTGAGATCAAACCAAGTGTCAATCGCCAGAAGTGCTGTCCATCGCCACTGATCATAACCAACGATCATGCATCCAACGTGCCCCGAGTATAGACCGTGGACTTCGGAAGATGAGGCAGCATCTGTGGATGTCATCAGAAATGACATGTCACGTGAGGCCCGAAGAGGTTTCCCGGACATTTTATGTCGTTCATCGCGTAGTAACTCTGTACATGTTCGCCAGGCACGAAAGGGTATGTGGAAGTCGAGCGAGAATATAGGTGGTCCATTTGACTGAAGGGACGTAAGTAGGTAGTCAAGGAAGGATTATTTCCCAGGGATCGCTAAGTCTTACAGCAAATGACACGCCGATAGATGGTCTCGCACACAAGTGCTTCTGGAGAAAGTCTCCAAGAAGGCGGGCCTGGGATTCGGGGGCAGTTTTGACGAGTGCGAGGATACTCCAACGGTCGAGATTAGTGATGTAACTAGACGAAATTTAGAAAATGACCAGCCAGCAGATTGTATGACGACTAGATTTCGCGTACATGAGACGGCGTTCAGCATCTATGGCTGGTGATTCGTCATCAAGCTCTCCAGCAACTGGGGGCACAGCGTATCTCTGAGTCGATTGTTAATCCTATGTTGCACATGAAGCATGTGGATCATATAGTACCGGATGTTTAGAAAACTTTTACCTTTTTGAGGAGGGCAGTCGCTAACCGACGGGCTGAGAGTGCCCCGAGACAGGGTCTAGAGATCCAAGTGTCATTGTCATTAAGATATCTTCCGTCAATCAGCCAACCAATCTTCTTCATTGGGCCTGGAAGATTGCCTTCGAGTAGATCCTCGAGTCGCACTTTAGAGCAGATATCAAGAACAGGTCGCACGCGGCCGTCATATCGTGCCGAGTCATCGTCAGTGCGGAGGAAGAAACTGATTTCATCCTCTACAGAATCGAATTCTTGAAACAGACTTTGGCACTGGTTCCACGGCTTGTTTTCCCACTCATAGGCGATCTCATGACGTTGGAAAAATCTCGGAGGCCATGAGAAAGGGCTCTGCGTCGGAAGTGAGAGCTCTGTTTGAAGTGCGACATCGCCTTCACCAGCCACTCCATTGACAGGATGAGTCTGGCGAAGGAGCAAGGTATTCTTGCGGTCGGAACTGAGCATCGGAAGACGTTCTGTCATTGCCAGAGAATTTAATTAGACTCGTGCAGAAGATGAATTAATTTCCTAGACTTGGATCGATGAAGTTGAGAGTAGGAAGGGGGAAAGGGACTGGCAGCCGGAAGTGACAAAGATGACGAGACCAACAGAATTTCCCTCCGAGAACAAGCGGAAACAATTGAAACAATAGAAAGAATAGGGAGGAAGATAGTACAAGTCGCAACTGCGTGACGTCTCGTTGTTTGATCTCGTCGCTCGAACGTCCCTGGTAGAAACGCGCTAGGGAGTGTTGTCGGTCTTTGATTGGCCAATTGCTTCCAGTTCAATCCTTAGCTTGCACGAGGTTCTTCAAAATCGGTCTTGGTGATATCGCAAAGCTCTTCGTGCTGCGTGCAAGATCTTTCCTCGCACCCTTCGTCAATTTGGGGATTCTCGTCGCTACGGCGGGTTCGGACTCGGTCTACTCGACAGCGGCTACAGCGAGGATAACGACAGTTTGGACATGGATCCACGACCACAGTCATACCAGCTTGGCCGCAATAGCACTGCCTGATGTCAGATAGAAGATTTGAGGTTCATTGTGGCTTCGGACCGCAGTGATATCGGAAAATGAGGCGGCGGGGCGTGGATTATATGGCGGAAAGACGTACGCATGTCCACATGAAGGCATACTGCTTGCGAGGGGCCTGTATCGTGAAAACTTGTGTGAGTGACATGGCGGCACAGATTCGGAGAGAACCAGTAGATGATAAGATTTACCATGCTTGGGACTTTCCAAGCCTCAGTTCTGGATGTGAAGGACGCGATTGGTCATCGACGCCGCCATACGTTGACTGCGGAGACCGCGATTGGGCTGCTGGTCTGGAGGATGGGAGGGTGATGCGCAAGCTTGAGGCGGAAAATTGGATGGTGACGAATTGCTGGGAAGAGCCCAATTTTGCACTTTGAGAGCATGGCGAGCTTCGAGATCGCCAAGCCGCTGGGGTTGCACCGTCATAGAACACGAGCCCGCCGTGCAGAGAGCGAAAGCCGATTGGCCTCAGCAGCCGAGATGACACCTCGCCTCAGACCTTGCCTAACCCCTTTGTGAGGGGTTGAGCCTCCCTAGGGAACACCCAAAAATGAGATGAACCAAATCCTCCTGCATGAAGCCAGGAATGAAAACAGGATTGGGCGATGACAAGGCTAGCAAGGATGCAGCAGCTCAATCCTTCCGTAGCGTGATTTCCAGGTGTGATAATGGGAAAATGTCATCACGATGACCTTCTCGGTGAAATCTCAACATCATGCGCCTCGTTTCTAGATCGTCACTACCCGTGGCCGTGTGTGCTGGAGCGTCGACAAGCGATTCGACAGACTGGCGGCTCAAGTATGGAAGTGCGCCCGTTGTGGAACTGGGAGCTGCGTAGAAGATAAGGTGAGGCGGACTCAGTGCAATTCCGTGGCAGCTCCGGGAATGGCCGATTGCTGATACACGGGTGTGCTGCACACAGGAATGAGGGCTGGGTGTTGACATCGAGCCCTCGGCGCCGGAGTTTTCCGCTGAGGCTGTGAGCTGCTTGTCATACTTGAATGAACGGAGGTTGCTAATCCTTAGTTATCAAGTGATTTTACGGTGATGCCTAACACAAAACGGGTACCAAACAAGCCGCTGCAGCCTCCCGGAGGCATCATCGTATGGCACGCAGTTTGCTTTGGCATGGTTGCACTCACACGTTAATAATCTTGATGCGACGTACTGGGGCGCAGCGCGGATCGTGACTGTACATAATTGACAATACGATGTGCATATCTCGGCCTCAATTCCCTGCCCAAGGAATGCTAATGAATGATTCGGAAGCCAGTCTAGGCGTGTCAATGATCTCGGCGACGACGACTGGTAGAGACGGAGCGGGCGGAGGCTTATCACAATTAAGGCAACCGATCTCCTCAAGAAGGCGACCGCTTCGGCTGGACATGGTTCGCGAAGGTTTTCATGCATAGGCGGTCTCCAAGGGAATGTAACAGCCCGAATGATCTTTGGGAGGAAAAGGTCGGGTCAGCTGGACAACGTTCACTCATCGTGGTTCGTAGTATGGCGGATGGGTGCATGCTTCGGACTGGCTATTGGGACCACGCTCTCATGTCTCGGGCGATCTCGTGGCGGGATGTTTGCTATCAATGGTAGAAGCATGAAAGCTGAGGGGGGAGTCCGGAGGAAGTAGCGCCGGGCACTGATAATGGAAGGACGGGACCGAAGAAGGGCAGTTGGCATCGGGGAACGTTATCCGCGCGATTAGTACTGTAGGCCGTAGGGAAATGCCTCTGAAGTATGAGGCGTGTATGTTACATACATCTAGGTTGCTGCCAAAAGCCACGTGCCAGCAAGTGGTACTTTGACTTTGACTTCCTTGCTGCAGGGGGAAAATGCAGGACGTCCTCCCTGTCATTTTACGTGTGCCGATCCGGGGTGCAGTGCTTCTCTATCACACCTACTCGCGGCGATTGCATGCATACATCAATAATAACCTTGCTCGTGCCAAATTCGTGCCTTATTTTGCTTTTATTTTCCCCCTGCACTCCGTGTCCCCTGGTTGAATTCATGTGTCCACGTATGAACGAGCTAGTACTGGAGCTTCATACTGCGACCGAAATGTAATTCCTGGGTTCCTATGGAGGCTAGCTGGAGGCTGCTCGTGTCACCATAGAAGATGGACTTCCTGTGCATGAGGCAGCAATGCATTCCATTCGGTGTCTTTGCAAGGCGTTTACTGCTAGTCTGAGACAGTGAAACATGTTGTGGAAAAGGCGGTCAGGTGGCCCATACACTCACGCCGCGCCCTGCCCGTTATACGGTTATCCTGCCGCCTTCATCACCTGCTCAAACCACTTCCGCGGGAACAGCGCACAACATCTTCTTGTTAGTGATATCCAAGCCATCAACAAGAAGTCACGCATTCTCTGCGACCGTCCAGTCAAAAGACCACCGTTGATCTGTCCACAAACGACGGAACCGTTTTGACTGGAGGCGCTTTAAGTAGGGAGGTCTCGCCCTCATTCCTTGCATCAAAGTACCAGCTTTAGCGCTGGCAAAGAACGAGTGGTCCTCAAAACACACACTTCAGACACACACATACACACACACGTATCATGGTATTGCAGTCCTCGCGCTAATTGAGAATGAATAGTTACTCACATGATATCTTGGCAGCCGCCACCAAAGTTCGCCTATGTCTGGACTTGTGTACGACATACTACCCCAAAGTAAACATCACAACAAACTTGGAGCTGACAGGTCAGTAGTGCGGGTGTGCGCAGGGAGGATTAGCTGTGGGAGTTGATCCTTGTCCCAATTGCAACTCCCCTCGATGCTCTCGATGCCGGGTCGATAGGGTGCGAACCACCAGACGTCAAACAAGACCTCATTCTGCGCTGATATTCAAATCCGAGCTCGACCCAGAGCACAATTGCATTCGTGCATGGCAGTAGTGGCCTTCCAGTCCACCTCGAATTGGTTGAGAAAGAAAGTCAGAAGGTTTTCTTTCTCGTGGTCGCCCACCTCTTCCGCCAGTCATTTTGATCTATACAAATCCTGTCCCAACAATTACTGCACCTCAAATCTGATAACAGATAAATCATCTTCAATAAACATGAGCAGGAGCGACAGACCGAGTATAAGTCTCATTGGGCTGTATCGCTGTATATCTACTGTGCAATATGATTTACAAAATCTAGAGGCGCAACGTAAACTAATTGACTCGATTTCATAAGAAATGCCGATGTAATAAAAGGTGTAATATTAATGTCGAACACCTAATACAACAGGCCTGTTGGGTTAGATATGATCAGACCTTCGTCTTGTTTCACAGTCAGAGTTGCAATGTCAATCATGTTCACGTCTGCATGGCTTGTGTAGAGGGAGGTATCGACTTTGAGGAAGTGTGGGACAGCTCCCCATTTTACTGTAACCTTCACGAGTGATGGTTACCAAAAGATGTTTATGATTCTGACTTGGTTAGCTAAAACAAATGTCGTGGCTCTTGTTGTGAAAATCAGAACGTCCTGCAGTTTGAGATCCCCTTGTATATCACAGGGACAGATGTCATTATCATTATTCGCTTGGTTTACGTGTCAAAACAAGCTATGTTATCCCGCTTTTATAAGCTGTTAGTAAGTTTCTCGGGGCTCTTGCAGTAAAAAAAGTAGATATATGCTATTAGTACCTTTCGAATGAGGTAGAATATAGAAGAAAAGTCCTAATCCTAATATTCGGAGACGTAAAGACTACGAAACTGAAATCTCAGGTCCAGCCGCCTGCTCACCGGTACTCAGTCGCTGAGAGGGCACCGTAGCTTCGTGTTGATATCTTCCGAATCTTGCCGAGATGATCTACGACGGGCGGGCTGCATCGACAGACACTCGAGAAGAATACGGGCTTTATTCTTGCGCACCGATCTAACACAAGTCTGTACGCCTTAAGTTCCTGGCGATTAGTAAGTTATTGCAAGTTTGCAACATAAAAAAATTGACTCAGCTTATTTACTTTCTGAGCGAAAGACAATGCTACTGACTCACTAGATAGACGCAAGGGAAATGGGCTAAAGAAGGGGATGGGCTATGTGGAAAAAGTCTCACTCCTGAGGAGCTAAACATGTTCGCTATAACGGCCCAGCAACTGCTGGCCCCATTCTCAGCGTAATCGTCCAACCATGTTCGACTTGGTTTGCAATATGAGACCAAGATCTACAGGGAGAACGTAACATTAACAAATCACAGCGAGGATGACGACATGGAATGAACCGTTCCCTGGGGTCTGAATACATGTATCATTATGGTCTTTCTACCAGCCATGCGCCGTACGCCTCGCTTTCTATTGTATCAATACAAAACACGAGGCACCCAAAAAGGTGCCTTTTGCAAATCCACCTCGATGCGGCATTTATCATTGAGGTCGGCCCCTTCATCCGTGCACTCGACAACCTTTCGGCAGTGCTCTACTTCTTGGCGGCTCACGCCGGCCGGGTCTCGCGGGATCCAGATGACTGGGGCCGGGGACGCCATTTCGGGCGGCCAGTACGCGCGACGGGCGTAGTCCGGAGGATACGTCGTGGTGGGGTCCGGAAGGTCGCTCGGGATCAGGCGACGGAGCGTTGCGAAATCGTCAAACACGCCGGGATGTAGCCAACGGAGGAGAAAGTTTGGCTCGATGGAGGGATCCGGTGAGATCCAATAAGAGAGGTAGCTCAGTGGACGCGCCAAACCCCGATTGTTCGCTGTTTCCTGGGTCTTTTTGAGAATTGCACCGCTAGACCAGTCTGTGACTGACACCATGAAGCCCGTTGCACCCTCCACACCGCGGGTTCCATTCGTTTCATGCACAGGACCTTCGCTTTCGTTAAGCGAATCAAGGAAGTCTGGGTACGACATGTGGATATCGGCATCGGTGAGAAAGTCGTCTTGGGGATGAAGGATGTTGGGTCCGCCGTCAAGCTCCTCCATCTCGAGGGCCAGTGCCCTGGGGATATTGTAAAGCAGCGGCGATACTGCCTCGCGGAGAGATAGGTGGACCAACGCGGTGAAGATGAGGAAGACGACCATGAGAACCATGGGAGCATATGCCTCGCGGAGGACGAACAGACCAATGAGACAGATCGTGGCAAGGTACAAGCCGACCAAAAGATGCATGAGAGCGCGCGGGTAAACGAGACCCCGTGTGTCAATAGAGGCGTTGCTGACGTACAGCAGATTGTACTTGTAGACCAGGTAGATGGAGTAAAGGCCAACTGTGGCGAAACCCAGGACGACTGGCGCGATGCATGAATAGCTAATAGCTTCTCGGAGTCAGCTGATGCTCCCGAAAGTTTCCCATTTGCACTTACCGATCACGCCCATGTTTGTAAAGACGGGGAAGACAGCTCCCCAGTGGATTGGTTGGTCCCTGTGCCATATCCTGAAGAGGCCGCGGGGGTTATCGAAGCTTTTGGCAAGGATGTTATGACGAACAACGTCAAAAGCTCGTACCAAAGACGCCGCTCCGACCGCTAGACACTGAATGAGAATGTAAGATATGTAAAAGTTGGATGCCTTCGGTAGGTTCTCGGCCAGCAAGTCTTTGGCTGAGAGTGGATCTTTGAGAACTTGGGTAAAGGCAGCCGAGGCGGCCGAAGTAAGCGTTGTGACGAGGAAAACCTGCACGACTTGGAACGCGAAATAGGCGTGCTGAACAAATAGCTCGATCAATGAGAGGGATGGTACACCTGCAAGTCTGGCACAGCCTGTAAGGTTGGTTAGCGTTGCGTCTGAGGATGCGTGAGATCAGAGCTACCTCTCAGTATCCAGGGAACGATGGCCATGAGGAAGGAAAGAGCCAATGCAGGCAAGAGACCGCTGATGATACCCGTGACTGGGTCCGGAAGATGTACCATCCACGCCAAAAATGGCAGCTTCTCGGCAAGAAACTTGATATTTGAGATGGCACCAACGAAAGCAGAGGGGACGGACCAGAAGATGATGGCGGCAGCGATAATGGCCCGCATAAGAAACCCTCTGATGATCCTCTCTAACCACTGCATCCTCAATGAGCTCCAAACGATCTCATCAGGGCGCATGCCGATATGTCTCGGGGACATGTGCAACGGGCGATTATGCGCAAGTGTCTGGCAAGCGCGTTCAGCGTCGGCTTGAGAGGAAAACTCCACAAAGGCAGCAGGTAGGCGGCGGCCTTCGCCTTTGAGAAAGCCCCGACGAAGCTTGTTGATCTGTGTGGTGAGCGCTTTGATGCGGTTTCGAGTCCATTTGATTGTATCTACTCGGCGAAAGAAGTTCGCCAAGGGTCGATGATAAGGACGCTCGCTGGCTCCGATCCATTGGGCCGCGACTGAACCATTGACGTCTGGCAATTCTGTGTTCTGGTGATAGGGATATCCCTTCTCAGCATCTTCAGACTGCTCGGACCGTCCACTAGATGTTGGACTCGAAACGGTCTCTGGGGCCACGACACCAGCAGTCTTCAGTTGCTTGTTCCGACGTTGGTTGGCCATCTTTATCAGCCGGATCTCGGCTTTCTCCAGACGTCTTGCGGTCTTATCTCGCTCCTTCACGAGCCTCTCAAGATCACTCGTGTCCCTAGGAATCCAGACATTCTTGACGGTATCTCCAAAGACCTTCCGAAGGCGGGCAGTATCTTGGTACTTGGGAGGCACGCAGCTAAATAGGACCGTCCGAGATGAGAGCCGCTTGGCATAGTATGGGGATAGTAAATACGCATGGCGGAGATTGATGTAGTATATGCATTCGCGATAGATGGTAAAGAGGACGAATCCTTCGAGTGATGTAAGTAAAGGGCAACTGTGTTAAGGTGAAGAGACTTACCGAAAAAAATCCAGGCAATGATGGCATGTGCAAAGAATATATGCGAATTCTTGATATTACCGATGGTGATGCGGTCTAGCTGTGACAGTCCGCCGCCCCCACTGGCGTGAATCGACATCAATGTCGGCCATGTGATGCAGCAGCCAACAAAGCATATCAAGTAGAGAACCTTGAGATACCGCAGGAACAAGAAGGCATCCAGCGAAGAGCGATTCAAGATGACGGTATCGGGTTCTCTCCAGAAAGGTTTGACCCAGTCAAGCCAGCCCTTCGGCAAGGGCACGCTTTGTTCACTGATATACTGTCAGTCGCTTCATGGCTTTCACACAGACCCCGTGAGACGTCTTACTGGGAAAAGAGGCTTCTGAGAATGCTTCGTGGCGAGTAAACGCGGTGGCTCTTGCGGCGCAGGATCCAGAAGATCAGCAGGCAGATGACGGCGTAGACAAGCACCGGAATCAGCGTACTGACAAGCGACATCAATGACGACGAGTCAGAGCCGTCGAGCTGCAGTTTGCTCAGGGTCCCGCCGCCCGTGGAGTTATCCCGGGCGGATCCGACTCGGCCATCACCTTCGCCATTTACGGGCTGTTTGCGGTTAGTCGGATGCCGTGCCGGGCGGTCGCAGTCGGTGTCTTACAATGTTCATCGCAGCAGATCTCCCACAACATGTCTCTGGCGCAGGAACTGGAATGGACGGCACCACGGGGGGTGCTCCTGCTCTGGGCTGAGATCGGGCTCGACGTCGTCACCGCAAGAATGCTGATGGATGCTGCTGAGTAACGCAAATTGGGCGGGGGGTAATAGTCGGTTCGTTAAAACCGGTAGAAGACCCCCGCGTCGGTGCAGGCGTTAGCGTGAAGGGCGACCGAATGGATCATTGACGGTGGCAGGCCGTTGCAGCTTGAGGCCGCCTTTGTTGGCCTTCGTGTTGTCCTGATAGCGTGGCCCCTCGCCGTTGGTGATCGCCGAAATCCGAAGCCGAGCGATAGCAGGGAAGCCAGAGTCCAGACCGACAACTGGCGCGTCCGTCCGATCGCTGCTGAATGAGTTGGGACGATGCTTCGCGCGTTGCGCGAAGACAGCGACCGGATGACAGGCGCAGAAATGGGAAATGGCAGGGCAGGCAGCGAGCGTCAGGGCAAGGGACACCTGTGATTGTTCGCGCTACCTTAGCGCCTGTTTTGCAAGTAGAGTTGCGTAGCGGATTCTGGACCCGCCGATTGAAACACCACCCGGCCAAGCCAAGCCACTCATTATGTCAGATCAAGGGGCCAGGAGCATAATAGACGGGCCGGAGATACGCCCAATATCCGAGCGTACTCCGGGCGAACCCCGGGCGCGCTAGGCTATATGCGAACCTATATTCGCGGCGCGCCCGTAATTAGCCTAGCGCGCCCGGGGTTCGCCCGGAGTACGCATATATAAGTTAGAGTTTTATATAATATAAAAAGATATATAATTTTACTATACTAATTAATAATTAATAGTTTAATATATACTATTTTCTATAAATACTATAAAGTCTCTTTATAATAAGTATTACTATAACTACTACTATAACTTCTATAACTCTCTATAGGTATAAGAGCTAAATCCTCTAGATTAATCTCCTATATAATAAACTAGCTAGCATAACCTTTGGAGTAATATTAACTTTTATATAGCTACTCTAAGCGCAGAAGATGCATTCTAGAGCTATATTAGAGATAAATAAACTAAATAATCCAGATATCTCAAATTACTCTATTAGTAGCCTAGCTAATAGCTTAGTAGTTATACTATTAGTCAATAATATAGCTACCCTATATACTACTATTATTACTAATCTCTCTAAAGTAAATTAGAAGCTATTTTAAGCTTACTAATTAGACGATATATTTACAAATAAGTGCTACAAAGTATATAAGTAGTAGCTTTATACTCTATAGTGTTAGATCTATAATAATATCTGTATAGATCTTCTCTAACCCTACTATACTACAAATAAGCTTATTAATTAATAGGCTTGACTTGTTAAAGTTATAACACCTAGAAGTCCAGTTCGATTGTTACGTGAAATGTGTCTTCTTGTTCGACAGTTGTGTTGAAATAGAAATGAAGGCTCATCGACAATTCCACGTACCCTAAATCAAGTCGATGATCCGATTTCCTCCTCGATTAGTCGCCAAGTCCGCTCCGAAACCAGCATTTGCGCCAAGTAGTTCCCCACATGATCTTTACCTTGGACATAGATAAGACATGGCGGATGCATCTTCATACGGGGAGTATTGCATTGCCACACAATCTTCCCCTTTGGCGTGGTTCTGATCTCGTCACTTCCACCTCTGATCGCAGGACTAAAGTCGATAACTTCATGGAACCTCGCTTTCGAAACATTGGATACGGAAAGCAAAAAGCCGTTCGGTTCAGTGAACTGCATCGTGCTCCCACTCTCGGCCACGGCATTGTATGTCAAACGTGTTGATGCGTAAACTTGGGCATCAGTGAGTTGTGACCTGACAGAATCGCGAATGAGCGAAGCAGCCTTCCCAAAGCTCCCATGGAGAAGCTCAAGAACAGTTGTGTTCGTCCAGTTGTATGCGACGACGTTCGACACGTACGCGTACTCTTGGGGCATATCATTCTCGTGCAGACGACCACGGAGGTCGAGGGCGGAAGATATAGATATCGGCTTTTGTGCGTCACCCTTGCACAAGTGTAAGCAGGCGAGACGTGAGAGCCATGCTGTCAAAATGTCGCCATCGCTGAGGCGTTCAATCTGGGTGCCATCATTGGCCAAATCTTCCTCGGCCCGCTGTCGTAGCATGGCTAGGTAAGCAGCCGGGATGAATATGTTTCGTTGCCGTATGCGATTCCTGATAAGATACCACAGAATGCCGAAGGTGAAGCGAATAACGCCCAATCCATGGAGACGTTTGTGTTCCCATAAAAAGGGCTCATCATGACGAGGGGGCTGTGCCTTCGCGGCCTTGGCCATTGGGTCTAAAGTTGGGAACGCCATCGGCCTGACGTCCGCTCGGCGACCTGCAAGTACGCGGCACCAATTCTCGACCAGCTCGCGTCTCCCCATCCCGTCCGTAATACTATGCGGGTAGGTTATAGTTACGAACGTCGCGTCAGTGAAGGTGACTATGTGGAGAGATAACGCAGGTCGGTCTGTGAGGTTGTAGTCATCGAAACAGATGGGTGCTTCAGGGCCAGCAAGGATAGAATGCAAGGTCTCCGGGGTGTCTATGATCTTCGGTCCTGAGGTCGTTGACGTGAAGTGAGAATGAATAGTTGAAGCCAGCGGATGAAGCTTCACACTCGAAGGATTGGGTTCCGTTGTGAAATGAATTGCTGGCCGAGAGGGACTGAATGTCTCCGGGATGTGAAGTTCAATCTTGCCGTCTTTCTACATCTGATCAGATTTCCACATACGTTGAATTGGGAGAAACATGCTAATGAGACCTACTGTCAACCTAGGCCTCCCACCAAGCTTCTTCCAATCCCCGATTTCCAGGAGTTCCGCGAGTGAGTCGTGAAGCATGTCCGCATCGAGGATGTCATGAAAGCACATCGACCAGCTCATGACCATCATCCGCATCATCCATGAGCTGTCCATCGCAGAAAGCTGGAAGACGGTGTCCGTGGGGACGGGATCGGGCCGCCGCCGCTCGGGACCTAGCAGCGGATTGAGCAAAGACCGCAACCTCATCGTGATGGCTGACTGCTTCGATACTGTGCTCTCAACACGACCGTGAATAAATCCGTCGAGTTAGGGTGTTTTTGTGTCACGGAAAACACTTATTAAGCATGAACAGCTCGTCGCGATGGCAATTTCGAAAACATATTATAAAAGCAAGGGTATACCCTGTCCTCGAAAAGTTTGTCCTGGAGATACCCGAGTCTGCAGGTGCAGCACTGCAGACGGTAGACTGTGGGAATGACTCGTGGTGGTTGAGATAAGGCGAAGCTTTAATACATAAACGTGGGGCGTCATGGATGGCGATATCGATGTCGTCTGTGACGCCGGAAAGTGGTGAGAATGAGGGCCAGGAGTGGATCAGGGGTCGTCTCTGGCCTTTCACATGAGCCTTCAGATGCACTTCTATCTCAGCCTGCGTACACTCACAAGCACCGGTTCAGAAGCGGTTGATAGTCCCTAGATTTTAGGAGTGCATCATGGGTCTTCATATTGAGCAGCTTCACCCGACATTCGGGGCAAAGGTATCCGGCGTCGATTTCTCCAAGCATATCCCACATGTAGTCATCGACGAGATCAAATCAGCAATTTCGAAGGTGGGAGACTTCAAAGTATGCGATCAGAACATCATCTAATTAGTTCTCAGTATGGTGTTTTGGTCTTTCCAGCTACCCACCTAGATGACGAGCGTCACATTGCCTTTGCTCAGCAGTTCGGAGAGCTTGAGCGGCGCAAAGACACTGGTTCGCAATCAAGATTGCAGTTACCAGAATTGACGGATCAAGGAAACATTGATGCCAACGGAAATATCATCAGCTCAAGTAACCCACGCGCTCAAATCAGCAAGGTAAATTTTCACTGGTCGAGTGCATTGAGCAGGGCTAAAGAACAACGAAGGGCAATACGCTGTTCCATGTCGATAGCAGTTTCAACGCGCAAAGAGCGAGCTTCTCAATCCTCTTGGCTCACGAGATTCCTCCACAAGGCGCCGGCGGCAACACTGACTTCGCCGACACCCGCGCAGCTTGGGATGGCCTGTCTGATGAATGGAAGCGAGAGCTTGTCAGTAGCGACTACGTCGCAAGTCATTCATTCTGGCACTCTCGAAAGAAAGCATGCCCGGAGTTCTTCGCCAAGCTCAACCCAGGGAGTCATCCCATGAGCAAACACAAAGTCGCCCAGCTTCACGAGCCCAGCGGACGCATGAACCTGTTTGTTCCGTCACACTGCCACCATATCGACGGTGTCCCTGAAGATGAAGGACGAAAGAAGTTAGAACATCTTTACAACCACGCAACACAAGATATATACGTGTTGTCGGTTCCTTGGACACAGGTCGGTGACCTAGTGATGTGGGACAATACGTGTACACTGCACAGAGGCACACCAGTCGTGGGGAGTCATAAGAGGGATATGAGAAGGGCGACGGTATTGGACAACGGTGTCAATGGTTGGGGCTCCAACGAAAAGGTCGACAGAGACTTTGCGTTTGCTCCCGAGGTCATGGCGGACGTCTTTCGCTCCCTTTCGGAATAGTTCGCAGAAAGACGTCCCCAGATGTTCTTTTGTATTGAAATCTGACAATCAATATTCAACCATCGCAAGTAGACGGGCGAAATCAGACAGGATAAGATTTTCGAGACAACATTGGCTTAGGAGGTTCTAACTCTAACCCTGGTCGTGAAGACCGAAGCAGCTCTCCGCGAATCGATTCCCAAAGTCCGTCAGGCCATTTCTGTTGATGTCTTCAGCCTTCAGGAACACAGTTCATGCTTAGATACGAGATTAGCAGAGGACGTCATGCCTCAGTTTGTGAACTTACCTTGTTCAAAGTCTAGAAGAGCTTGAGTAATCTTAGGATCTTCGCGGAGGCCGAGGTCTGCGGATACCGACTGTGTGGTATCTGTCCGAACGATAAAGGCACGTTCTTGTAGCCCATGAGCTTCTGCAACAGGTACTGTTAGGTTCTTTGTGTGATCCTCCGAAATTCGCCCTCTTTCGGGCCGTTGATGTGGCAGAAGCCTAGTTCCAGCCATGACTTGTTCGGGAACAGGTGCATCGATAGACATCATCCTTCCAGTTTCCTTGGACATAACAAATATCATGACTTTTTGAGAGTTTCCAGGCCTTGCTCCGCAACGACAGACTTTGTCCGCAACTGCGAGTGGATAGTCATCAACTGTCGAAGTTCCATTTGGCCTCGAAAGACTCTTGAATTAGGGGCTTCAGGCTTGTCGTGATTGATATGGTGAAACCCGCTGAGTAGATGCAGCGTCACGAATGAGACGGAGTAGGTATTCGAGACTCCCCGGAAATGTGGTGTAGAGCCTACGTTCGCAACTTGAAGGGCGGCATTTCAGCAAATCTGAATACTCGAAAGGCACGGGGTGTTCGCCACTCGCACTATCAAGAGCTGGCATTGACTTCTATGAGAGCAGTGTTCTATGCACCACCATTCTCGCGGTCTAGAAGACAAGTTTGAGAGAGAGTGCCTGGACTCGGGAAAGGTGATACCGGTGGTGTCTGCCGAGCATGAATTCAACGTTGGGCGAGTCATTCAAAGAACCACGCATGGATACTTCGTTTCGTTTTATTTTCTATCTAATAAAGCACCACAACAATATCGTTAGTTAGATAGTCGAGGTTTAATAAAACCCCCGTGGGTCTTCTACCAAGATGTAGGAACTAAAACCCTTAGTAGTTTCCACTTGCGGTGTTGCTGATGGGCTTAAACTCAACCGTTCTCGGTTCATCCGTGATCCTCTTTTCAACGGCAGCTTCCATGATCGCAACTGTCGCAGTAGCTCCAATCCGAGTCGCGCCCAAAGAAATGAAGTGAAGTAAATCGTACAAAGTACGAACACCTCCAGCAGCCTTGATTTGCACTTCAGGCTTCGAGTGATCTCGCATGAGCTTGAGATGAGGCACAGTTGCTCCGGCATATGTAAACATGCCGTTGGATTGCTTGACGAAGCCGCAACCAGTCGAGGTCTTGGTGTTGGCGGTGTTCGTTCGGTTTATTGTGAAAACTAGGTGTACGCAGAACTGTGGTAGCTGATCTTACAGAGAAAGGAGGCTGGGTGGAAGTTTGTTTGTTCTATGCTGAAGCCGCTTCTTTTCTTCAGCATAGGAAGGATTTAGCTTTAGATGAACGAGATGTGGGTCAGAAAGTTGCTAGTCGGACGCAATTCTTCGTGGAGTGCTCCTCCTGCTGTGCGATCCTTCAGTCCTTCCGGTGGAACGTATTCCGCATTGAGTCATCTTGCACAGTCCAGCCACCGAAGCATGGCACCAATGTGCGGAGAATGGAGAGAGTAAGCATCTACACATAGGTCCTCGCGTGGGTTTCGACTTGTGCATCCCAGGTTTTGGGCACGGCTTTCGTCCATGCTCAGGCGAGGATGTGTCTGCTCTACTTCGACAAACATCTGGTTCTCCCAGCACAGAGTTGCAAGTCTTATTGAAAGGAATGGCCTCTTTAAGTGTTTCTCAGATCGTTGATGTCAGGTGTCGTGAAATCTAGTCAGCTGACGAGATTCCACTTCTTGAGTCGAAGAAAATGCTTTTATTGGGAAATGATGATAAGACACGCTCGCATCCACAACTCATGCAACAGCGCCATCTTCTGCAACTCTCCATACCAGCCTTTCACCGCTCACGGCCTTGTTTCTCAGCAAGACAATCGCATCTTGTGCCCTCTCTAACAGAGTTTCACCCTCTACTATTCTATGGGGGTTTGGCCGCACCACCTTCTGTTCAAGCAACATGGTGATGATCTCGCATTGCATTTTGTCCTTGAAAAGCTGGTTCTGCAGAATGATGATCATCAGCCTTTTGCCCGAGTTGTGTGATTATGGGATGGATTACACACCTTCAAGTATAAGTGCGTACGAACGCCCTTTACAATTACCCCTTCCATCCACTGTCCTTCAGCTGGCTCAGTCATTTGGTAGACGGGTGCTTGGATTTCTGTTGGATCGGTTATGACAACTGGTAGCATGACGGCGACCTTGGTGCCCTTCCCGGCGATGTGGGTTATTGGTCCCAATGAGCCGGACAGATGGCCGATGCAATCAATGACATAGGGCACGCCGTTGGGTCCGAGATAACCCAGAATCTTCTCGACGACATGCTTTTCGTGGTAGTCGAAGCAAACAGTTGCACCGAGCGACTTAAGATACTCGTGATGCTTTCTGCTCGCGACAACCACAATGTTTCTATAGCCCCAGTGCCGGAAAACCTCAATGGAGTACATGCCGACACTGCCGGCGCCGCCCCATAATAGAATCGGTGCCTCGGCTTCCGGAGGTGTCCAACCTTCCGGGATAGGCCACGGGAGGGGCAGGCCGAGGTCGATGACTGCGGCCTGGAAAACGGTGATAATGTTGTCGGGAACGGTCACAGCTTCTTGCATGGTCAACCCCTTCGGCATCTTTCCGAGCAAAAAAGTCGGCACCGTAATGATCGTTTGCGCAGCCTTCTCCTTGCCGTCTTTGGCGTCGCGAAAAGAGTACCCCAAAACTTTGTCTCCGACCTCGAGATCAACGTGATGGGGGCCTGGGCCGACCAAAAGAACCGTTCCCGCAAAGGTGTCGCCAAGGATGCGGGGGAACATGTCGATCAGCAATCCCCCGTCGGCTTGATGCAGGTGATAGGGCGTCGAGGAGGTCCATTCCACTCTGACAATGACCTCGCCGACTTCGGGCGGATACGTTGGTGCGTCGATGAGGATGAGCGGTTCTCGCGGAGCCCTGACGGCCACCGCAGGGTGGATAGCTGGGATCTCAACCTCCATGTCTGGCGTATGCAAGTTGCCCGTAGCTGAGACGCAAAGTATTCCAGCGCAGAAATCAAAGAGAGGGAGAAAAGCTGGAGTTTAAGCTGCACACGCCACAAGAGCTGATGATCCTGGCCCACAACAAATCATACGACAAACAAGATTTGGCAGCTCGACCGCTTTTTGTGAGGAAGGATGGAGCTCCTGGGAGCGGAAAATAAGCTTCGAAATCTGCTTTCGATCTAGGGTCCTATGACAGCATTGTACATGCTTAGTGAAGTCGCTAAGCTGCTACGGGATCATTGTCGCTGGCGCTTGTCGCCGTGGACTGGGCTGCCAGTCACAAGTGGCGAATTCGCTTGCAAATATTTTCAGGAATGTCTGAGCATACCGTTATAGGCCGGCTTGGGCAGTGGCTGGCTTGTGCATCCTAGCTTGCAGGAGCTGTTGAGACGAACTCGCCGCGTTTAAACCGAAGTCATTGGCGCCGGAGCCGATGGGGAGGAAGATTGCAATGCGAGTGTAATCAACAGAGGGTGCTCGTCGGCGCCGAAATTGATACATTCAATTCGCTGACAAATGAGCACAACTACCAAAAGTCTGCACGTCATGGTTGATTTATTTATGTTTGCATAAACACATAATGTATCCGCCATCGATGTTCCCCCACATCAGCTCCATCGACGAACGGGAGCTCGGCCGATGTGCGGGATTGCGGGCCCGACATTGGCCTCCGTTCAGACCCACATGTTCCGGCCAAACCCGGGGACAGAGACCTAATTAGCCAATTAAAACAACAAAAAATGACAAAAATGGCTTTCGCGTGGTCGAATTCGCACGAAACAAAATGATGTGATCAGTGGGAGGCTTGAACTCCCGGCCTTGGCATTACCGCACATGCAAGATAGCATATTAGTACCACGCTCTAACCAACTGAGCTAACCGACCTGCTGGTTGTGCGATGAATGAAGCCCTAGGACCCATATGCTGACTCTACTGGGAAGGAACACACACTTCTAAGGAGATTGCTATAGAGCTGGGATCTATTACACTTGAGAGCAGCCTGCTATTGGTGTACTCACAGTTTCAGAGGCCTCGCGCCTAGCTTTGATGTGTTATTAGAGGAACTGGGCGTTTTTCTATTACTGACGAATGATACGCTTTTCATCGGTAACGTCCCACACCTACTTCCGGACCACCCCCACATCCGGACCACCTCAAAATACCTCATTAAAAATGCATATCACTACTTTCAAACTTAAATAATATTACTATTCTTTATCTAATTATTACTAGATTTTCTATAAAGTATAATAACTACTAGATAGCTTATTATATTAAAGTTAAAGTTTCTTAGGCACTTGAGGCTATTGCAGCTAGTACTAGCTTATAAAAAGCTTTATTATAGTATAATATACTAAAGACTACTCTAATATATCAAATTCAAGGGGCCCAGCTATAAGATCTTGCTTTTTTGGATCTATAAAGACTCTCTATAGCCTAGGAAGGTTATCTAGCTAAATAGGTTTAAATCCAGGCTGCCTTAGGCCTACCTCCAACCTATTAGCAGCTTAAGGATTTTGCTAAATGTATCCTATAGGTCTATAGAGACTCCTAGCCTCTTGGAAAGAACTGGGTGCAGTCTTTTATTAAGAGAAACCTATCTATAAGGGTCTAAAGAAGCAGAGCAATTGATTCCCAGCGTATTAATAGAGCCTTAATTAATGTAATTAGGTAATAGTTTAAATACCTCGCTATACTTAAGATTATAGCTATCAAGACCTCTAATTAATATAATATGGATGAGACTAGTATTCTAGAAGGTAGAGGATTGAATAGGCTTATTCTTAGATTATTAGAAACTCGTTTTATCTGCAAGAAATAGCCTGGATCGCGTGCTTAGATACCTCTAATTGAGTATATCTCTATAACTAGTAAGGTATTACCTCAACTTATTATATATAAGGGTAAGAATATCTAGTAGTAGTAGTTCCCTCTGGATCTAATGCTATATAAATCCTAGAAGTTTATAGTAATAGAAAATAGGTGGACTTCTAACTCTATAGCTATTAAATAGTTAATAGAGGTCTTTATCTCTTTAACCTAGCTAGGAGACCCCTTAGAGGTTAGATTATTAATATTAGATAGTTATAGAAGCTATGAGACTACTGCTTTTATATATATACTTTAGAAATAAGATATACTTACTGTTCTTATTAATATATATATTATATATCCTCTAGCTAATTAATTAGTTAGTTTTTAGGCCCCTTAAGGCAGTATATAAGAAGGAGCTTAGATTACTAGCTGAATAGGATGCTAGTATAGTTATAGGTAAGAGGAATTTTATTATTTACTATAGCAAGGCATATAAGGCAGCCCTAATAAGTAAGAATATTATTAATAGCTAGAAATAGACTAGTCTATAGCCTATTAGTATAGCTAGACTCCTTATAAGCCCTCTACTGCTTAAGAATATATTAAGCCCTACTAAACTAGCTAGTTAGGTCTATAAAGGGCTCTCTAATAGCAAGGCAAGTGAAAAATAGGTAGTAGATATATTAGTAGTCCCTTAGTTAACTCCCAAGAAGAGGAATAAGCTTTAGGATTAGTTTAACCTATTCAGTAAGGTAGATAATAATAAGTATATATAGCGCCTGCTTTTTCGGAAGGTTTAAAAAGGCTTTAATAAGAAGGTATACTAACTAGTAGTAGCCTAGCGAAAGATTGAGGCACTATAGCCAGAGGTTGATGCTAGTAGGGCTAGGAAATGCAAGAAGGTCAAAATAAGCCTAAATTTGAAGTTTGCTGATATTAAGGCTATTTAGAGGGCTTAAATTGAGGCGGGCGAACTTGAAAATAGTATAGATGAATCTAGCGAGTCTGAAAACCCTAGTGATAGCGAAAGTTATATCGTCGTGGCATTATAATATATATAAAAAGTGGTTGAAGTTGATGTGTATTAATGTGAGGGCATCAAAAATGGGTGGTCCGGATGTGGGGGTGGTCCGGAAGTAGGTGTGGGACGTTAATCACCATGGGCTAAGCTAACTACGATAGATGATAATAGAAATGTCACAAGAACACGGGGAGAGTACCACTGATGTAAGACTCCCCTTGCATAAGTAGTGATACCCGAAGCGCAGCACATATAAGATTGCACTGCCCGAGAAAAGAACAAGGCAGCATATCCATTCATGTCCTCTTAAGTCTTGTCTTGCATTGTCTAGGCCATGCTAGTGACTTGATTCACTCATGGCAAACACTGGCTGTAATATTCACTCGACGCCTTGCAAGTGCCCTGAGCGCATGTGGTTGCTCCCGTCCACCTCTGACCGCCACACTGGCCGTAGAGAGGAGCGCCAGATCCCCCACCGCTAGACGGTGGCGGATTGGAAGCTGGTGGAGGAGAAGTGCTTCCGCTGCCGCCGCTGCCGCTGGAGCAAGTGATCACTGCTGGTCCTGGGATCGAGTACGCCTTTCCACCATTGTTAGGCTTCCCAGTGTTGTCATAAATGCTGGTGAGAATGCCAGGATGAGTAGCAGAGTAGGCGCCGGGGAAGCTGACGAAATTCGAGCCAGCATTTGTACCAGAACCAGTGACACGAATTCTGCGCATGTTAGTGAGGTCATGATTTGATGGCGTACAGGGAACCTACTGCGCGCACTCCATGTAGAACTGGGCACCTCCCTGGGACGATGCGCCGTGAAGCGCAATGATCTCAACTCGCATAAGGTAGTCGCCGGGTGCGACGCAAGAGGGCAGGTTGAAATAGTGCCAGCCACCGTTGGAAATCATTATGTCGACAGCCCAAGTGCTTCCACTAAGTCCAGCTTCGGCAACTTTGAACCACTTGAGGCCCGATGTACCACTGGTGGCGGCATTGTCGACTTTGGCGAGGTATACGATGATGGGACCTGGAAGATACCGATTTAGTCTTGTGAGTTGAGATTGGTATATATCCGAACTCGCATCAACTTACCTTTGTGGCTTGCGGCAATAGGATGATCAGGATCGTTAGATCCTTGAGCACCCCCGATAATATGCCCCCACCAAGCTCCTACTCGAGCACCAGCTGGGATGGGAATGACGTTGCTGTCCTTGTACTGTATGTTGTTGTTGCAAGCAAAGCCGCCATCGTTGACATCCTGGATGGGATTGTTGCTTGACGTGGCACGAACCCCCTTCAAAGCACCTTGATCAGCGCCGTTCACTGATACCTTCTGGAAGATAGTGTGGCCAGAGGCCATGGCCGCAAGACCGAGAGCTAGTGCCGAGAGCTTCATGAATGGCAACATTAAATTGCTTGACGGGACGTCCGGTGCAGGGTAGGAAGTCGTTGTTGTTGAATGCCGATGGTGACAAACTTATAGGCACTTGAGAAGTGCTAATTGTCTTGGCTCTGTGAATGGAGAGCCAAGCTGAGGCATCTTAATTCATGAGGGTGGCACGCAGCAGCTGACCGCAAATAGGAAGGATTGCAACATACCAAAGTGCAACACTCCAGAAAACCAAGCGGTAAGTCACGATCCGTTATATTGCTTCTTTCTGCAGTCAATGCCATACATTCCACCTTTTGGCTTGGGTTTGTGTGACAGCGTGCCAATGGTGAGTTTCTGTCGAGTCGAAAGCATCTTCGGGGGTCCAGTCCATCAAACACATCCCAGCGGAATGTTCCTCCCTGTATCCGATGAAGGCGCAGCGAAGCACTAAGAATGATTTTGATTCTGGTTGGATCTCATGCGTGATAACCCTGACCGATCGGACCGAACCCCGGTCATCTCGGAGTGCGACGTCCGGTGAGCAAACGATGGAATCTGCACTAGCGCACCCTTGGCAGTTCGCTTGCCGATAGCTGTTCGAGTCGGACCAAGAAAAAAAACTTCCGAATGGTTGGACCGTCCAATGGTGCGGTAAGCCACCTGCAGTGATGAGACCTCGCGTAGCTTTGATGGGTTGCTTGTTTTTTCCGAAAGCTGTCGTGATCGGGTGTTAGGTCGAGCTTAAATTAGACTTGAACTCGTGGTCCCCCCCCTTCCCCCCCTTTCATAGTATGGTACAATCACCACCCTCCTGATGCCATTGTATTTTGTTGAAAGAGGCCAAGGGTCTCAAGGGGGCAAACTTGTAATCTGTCCGTGGAAAGACGCGGGTCTTTGACCGTAACGGATAGCGCTCTGAGTGCGGATCTCATCTTTGCACAACATAAGGGCGGTCATGGCAGTTTACTGGGGCAAGCATTCGGGATTGATCCAACAACTCCAGCCCGGACGAACTTTCGGCAGAGGCCCGTCCAACAAGAGTGCTTAAGTAGGTGGCGCCCGACTTGGTGAGCCCCTCCGCCCAAATTAGTTCCGACAACACACCAGGTACGTTGGACTTGGTCACATTTCTTCTTTCTGTTTTTCGTACATCATAAGCCATTTATCCGGTGAAGTCTTTCATAGCATCACCAATCGCATCGTGCCCCTCTCCGTCCTTCAAGTCCTTTCCTCCTCTCAGGTCTTTGTTCGTAACTTGAATCAAGACACGGCGGTAGCTCGTTAGTGCCGGCGAGCCGCTATCAGTTACCTCCAGGATTAAGTGAAGCAGCTGGCCCTTGGCCTTGGGCTTCTGGCTGATCAACTCCAGACATGACTTCTCAGGTGGCGGGACGGTAATCTTGACCTTCTTGCCCTCGGCATCCAGCTTCTGAACCTCCAAGTGTGCAACCTCAAACTGGACCAGCCACTGCGAGGCACTCGGTTCGCGGTATTGCCACCACTTGAAAGTCAGGTTATCACCATCGGGATCGTACGTCTGAGAGGCGTCGAGCTCGATTGTGCTGTCCGCCTCGGCCTCGAAGTACATGGGCTCCAGGCTCTGGCTTCCGTTGACGACCGCGATGGGGTGGTGATTTGTAGACGCCACGTCAGGGTTGAGAGACCACTGCATGCGAGCGGCGAAGTCGTTTTGGAAGGTATCGCGCCAACGCCAGATGGTAGCCTGGTTCGAGCGGTAAGTCTTGCCATCAATGCCAACGACAAAGTCAGACATGTCACTGTAGTGCTTGCCTCGTTGGCCGGCATCGCTCGCGTCAGTGAGGTCGTAGCGGCCACCCCAGGAGCCGTACTCCGGGTGCTCGCGGTCGCCGAGCCCGTTCTGGATTAGGTACAGAAAAGTAGGGGTGTCACCCTCAGGGATGAATAGATAGTCCGGGTAGGCCGAGCCCAGGGGGCCGATCTGAATGTTCTCCTTGATCCACTGCTTCGAGACCTTGGAAAAGTCCGGACCGCCTTGGTCAAAGCCATAGTATTTATCACCAGAAATACCCGTCCACGCGGCAAGGCCGTATTGGTTCCAGCCATGGATGGAAGAGATGTAAAAGATGTCAGGGAATTGGGTGCGGATCCAAGCCGATGTGTCATCTTGGTCGGAAATGGTGTACACCCTTAACTTTGCACGCAGCTCAGCCGCCTCGTCGGCAGAGTACTTGTGGCGGATAGTGAAGAGAACCTGGGCGAGGACATTTGTACCGCCCCAAACGAGAACCCAGAGGGGATCTTGTGGAGAGGCTTCGATTCTTTCGAGAAGAAGCTGTGCGCCATCGGTCAAAGGCTTGTCCGCACCAACACCGGCCATGCCATAGACCTGCGAATCATTGGATCAGTGATATTCCGGAGATCCGAGCACAGGGACAAATAAAGGGGCTCTCAGTGATAAGGGGTCATTCGCGTACTGCTGGGCCCGACTTAACCAAGGCTCGGAGGCTGTCCGCCGAGGGATACGGGTAGTCTGGATGGGTGTGCTTGTTGAGATTGTCGACTGCGCCGGCGTAGGCGTCGAGGATCGTGCGAATGTCCTGGGGGCAGACTTTGTTCTTCATCCATGTTGAGGAAACGGCGACAAGACCTTCGGTCTGGAACTGGTTGGAGTAAAGGAGGTAGCGGACGATAGACTCGGCGTCGTCGGGCTCGTTGGAAATGTCTGTCAAAACAAACACCCTAGGCTTGTTGGGGAACGCCTGAAGTCTGGTAGTTTGCGCCATGCTGTGCAGTAATGTGCGACGTTCCGCGCAGCTCTCGCAACTAGGGGGAAGAGAACAGGTCGGAAGAATGAAGTTACAAGTTGTACCAACTTCGTCCACCACGAGTTTGTTGATGACTGACTGATTTCTTGAGAATGATGTGATATCTGTGTGTCCCTGAATGACGCTCTGCAGCTAGCAAGCAATGCGCTCCTTTGTATGACGAGATGTCGCGCACGACGTGTCTTTGGAAGTGGGGTGCTGATGATTTCCTCGTTTGGCGAGCTTCGCCTTTATATTGTCAAGAGGCCCGAATCATCGCGTGATGGTTAGTCTCGGCCTGATTCCGGTGCTGCTAAATATTCTTCAGGGTGTCAACCCCGCATGACGATGGGTCTTTTTCGTCCTATTCGGGTTGCAACAAGCGCCCTCGCGACTTGTGTGGATACAGATACCCCCGGCTCATAACCCCAATTCCCGAGGTCTCGGTCCGGAGTTGCGTCATTTACGGCCGGGGGAGTTGAACGTGAGGAGAATTATTGTATTGCTCACCACTAGGGACTGGTATGTGAAGGTCAAAGAATAATCAGTCATTGAGCCTGCCGACTAGTTCGGGAGTATCTACGGCCATGAATTGATCATCTTGTTCAACATCAAGCATCAATTAGATCAGATATATGCTTCATTCCAATCGCGATGCGCATTGATCGCATAGAACGAAACAATCCAGGGGCAGTGCTTAGTGTCAGATTATGGGTCCAGGAGCATTTGGATGGGCTGGAGATACGCACATATCCGGGCGGATTCCGGGCGCGCTAGGCTACTTATAGACGCGCCGCAAGAAGGGCCTCGCATATTAATAAGGAAAAGGCATATACAAGTTAGTAGGTATTAATAGTTTTGAGGTAGTAATAATAAATAGTCCTTATTTAGAGTAAAGGCTTATGATATATATAAGTTAATATTATTTTAATACTATTTATTATCTCTACTAATCGGATATTATATTATATATTTCATAATTTGCTATTCAAGGCTTAAGTCGTTTTATTTAATCGTAACTTGTATCTTCCGGTTAAGTTAATATTCTCTTCTTATTATGAGGGTCTTAGGAAAGTTAATTATTACTTAGAGGTTAATTATAAAGGTATTAGTAGATCTCTTTCATAGTTATCTTACTACTTAAGGGTCTTATAATTTAATAAAGTTAATTTGGGTTATATAACGGACATAAAAATTAAATTAAGTCATTTGAAAGAGGTTAGCTTGTATATCTAACTACTTATAGTATATCAACTAATCTAGGTAATATGAAAGAGCTCTTCTAGTTATAATTAGCAAATCAATTATATAGTAAAATAGAGAGCTTCTATCTCTTTAAGTAGTAACCTTACTAATCTGCAGTTATATAGCCATAAGTAGTATAATAGTAAAGTTAACTACTAATTAGTATTAGTTTCACACAGGCAGGGTAATAAAACGCGCGCATAGCCCTAATATATATCGTTCGTATTAAAGCTACTCAGAGGCATATATATATCTAAGATATAAAGTAGCTACATAGGCGGTAGTGTTGAACTATATTAGGCCTATAAATACGGTCACGTAACGTACGTACGTATATATAATATCATATACAGCAGAGGCCTTCTCCTGCCACTCCGTAGGTTAAAGGAAAAGAAGAGCGCAGCAAGGTTTCTCTAGATTAGGTTTAGCTAATCAATATATAGGTTAATAGTAGTAGATTAATAGGGACTTCTTTTTCATTGCGCTTCCTCTAGCGCTAATAGTAAGTAGATTAGATAGCGCACTAACTTTAGGTTAAGTGAGCCCTGCTTTTTAGAAGAGAAAGTATATTATCTTTAGGGTAGGATTTAGGCTTAATAGTTAAAAAGGCTGTTTAGGCTATATATAAGCTTCGTAAAGAAGGTTTAGCAGCTACTATTCTTTGGGTTAAGGTCACCCTAATTGCAGCAGCGACGCCGATCTAGTCCCTTAGTTATATATCTAATAGCCTAGCTGCTATACGTTTATCTACTAAGCTATGCTAATAGTTCTTTTAACTATTAACTCTTTACGCTATATATTTCATTTAATATTATTACGTTATACTGCAACTATTACTAAGATAAAAGTAATATATTAGCTATTTAATCTTTTAAAAAGCCTAAATTTAAGGGTTACTAAGAAAAGCCTAAGATTATCCCAGGCTCGGACTCTAACAAGGATAGCATAGGCTTAGCCAATGTTATGGGCTGGGCTATGCCCGCCTCTAAGCTACTAGAGCTATGCTACTTTAGTTGTAGTAAGTATGTGAGAGGCCTGCGCCCCCACTGCATAACTATACAAAAGCTGCCTAAGTACTGTATAAGCCTGCGGACTTAAACCTTCTTTCCTTAGTATAGATTCTTTTGATATATAGCACCCCTTTCGTTAAATAAACCGGGCTCCGCCCCTTATATATCTATACTCTAGGATTTACCTAGCGCCTCGCTAATTATACCGCGCGAATAGAAGGCAACGGGTTAGCGGGTAACGCGCTAGAAACTGTAGCGCTTGTAGTGAATTTTGCAGAAGTTCTAATAGCGATATATAATATAGTGATGAGGCTTAAGTAATATATATAAGTAGTAGAAGATAGCGCTTAAATATACTTATTAACCTCTAATGCTGTAGATAGCTTAGGCGGGCTAATAATAGTAGAGGCTTCTGAGCTAGCGGCTATAGCTGCGCTAGAGCTAGTAGCTACTTACTATAAGCCCCTCTCTAACCCCCCTAAGTTCTTAGGGCGGCGTGAGGAGTATCTAGCTTGGTTTATATAGATATGTAATAAACTTATATTAGATTAGTGGTTCTTTAAGAGCGAGTAGGAGATGTTCTACCTGATTTATATCTGCATAGGTGATACTCTGCGGAAGGTTATGTAGACGTTCTATAAGTAAGATAGCCCTAATAGCGTATATAACCTACGCGACTTTATATGCTATTTAGACTAGTTATACTTAGACTCTAATGCTGCGTAGCGTGTGATGGGCTAGCTATTTGACTTATATATGAGGAAAAATGAGAGCTTTGCTGCTTTTCTCTCGCGGTTTAAGTGCTTATTAGCTTAGGTGGGAGGTATAACTTAGGCGGAGGGCGTATAAATCGACTTCTTATAAAGAGCGCTATCTTATAAACTAGCTAACTGCCTTATAATAAGGGATATTCCCACTAGTTATAGCTAGTATATTATAGTTATTTAAGATATTATATAGAAGTGGGAAGACTATAATTACTTAAAGGCTATAGCTAATAGGGCCTAACCTTATGCGCTTTTCTTATGAGTTAATAGTAATAGCAATATATATATAACTAGCTTTATATAGGCTATAAAGGAGTTAAAGGATCTAACTACTAAGGAATAATACTGCTATTTAAAGTATAATAAAGTTAGCTATTTAAAGAGGAACTAGTTCTAGCATAAGGTAGGTAGCGTGTGCGTAGCTAAAACGGGCGATAGCGAGAATAATACGCAGCGGCATCTTAGATAAGTTAGATAATGACTTAGGAAAAGAATAACTTTATTATGAAACTAGGTAGTAGAGTATATAGAGGAGGAATAGGTAGATTAGGAGGTATTTAGGAAGAAATATAGGATAAGCGGACCTTTAGCAACTCTTATAGTTAGGATTAATAAAAGGTACCCTACTTACGCTCTTATAGATACTAGTTGTGATATCTACGCCCTTATGGATTATAAGTTTGCTTACTAACTTAAGTTACTATATATAGACTACTAGAAGTAGTAATTATGCGGCTTTATAGACAATATAGGATATATTGCAACTAAAGATATAGTTACTTATGAGATTAAAATAACTGGATATTAAAAGCGGATCTATGCCTATATAGTTTGTAGCCTTGATATAGATCTGTTTCTTGGGAAGCTTGGGATAGAATATAACTATATTATTTACTATGTGGCGGAGAGGTGAATCTTTTATGGGGAAGTGAGGGTAAATATCCCGCTATCTATTTAAGAAGAGTTAGTATGTATCTGCGAGATCTGAGAAGCTTGTTTCCTCAATGCTACCTCTTTTGGAGTAGTTTGCTATAGAGTAGCTACGGGGAAGTTATTAAAGTTACTATTAGAGATAGTAGCTATTATCTATTTGATAAGCTTAGTAGATATTAAAAAAGCCTTATAGCTAAAGAAACTACTAGCTAACCTAGTTATAAAGCTCTTACTCTACCTTGTGGAGTTTGTGGACCTATTTAAACTATTGAAGGCTTATTTACTCCTATTAATGCGGCCTAGTATTAACTATAAGATCCTGCTTGAGCGTAACGCAAGCGGATAGGAAGTAGTGCTGCTATAGGGGCTGCTATATAGTATGTCTTGAGAAGAGCTCCTAGTTCTGCGGAATATACTTACTAACTTATTAGATAAAGGGTTTATCTAAGTGAGTAGCTTATCTATAGGCGCCCTAGTACTATTCATATAAAAGCTAGGCGGTAGTATTTTATTTCTACTGCGATTAATATATATTAAATGCAATTATAAGGAAGGACTACTACTTCTTGCTACTAACTGCAGAAACCCTTTAGTAAGTTAGTGCGGTTAAGTAGTATACTAAGCTTAATATTATAGTAGCTTTCTATAAGATCTACATAAAGGATAAAGATATACTTAAGACTGCCTTTTAAATATAGTATGGGCTGTTTGAGTGGCTTATATACTTATTTGGAACAACTAGAGCACTTATAACCTTCTAGCAATATATTATATATTGCTCTAGGAGTTCCTTAATAACTTTATTATTATATATATTAATAATATTCTTATTTACTCTAGTAGCTTAAAGGCGAACTATGAAGTAAAAGTTAAGTAAGTGCTTTAGAGGGTAAAGAATATAGAGCTAAATTTAGACTTAGTGAAGTATAAGTTCTTTATTAAAACTCTGAAGTATGTTAGCTTTATTCTGAGGGCGGGTGAAGGTATTATATGCAACCTAGAGAAGGTTTATAATATCTAGGAGTAGGCTGTGCTGAAGACTATTAAGGGCATGTGGAGCTTCCTAGGATTTGCGAACTACTATTATATATTTATTAAGGGTTATACTAGTATTATAATGGCTCTAAATTAATTTACCTATAAGGGAGTGCTATTTAGCTAGGGGCTAGTGTAATAAGCTGTATTTAAGATACTTAAAGTGAAGTTTTTATTTGTACTAGTGCTATACTACTTTAACCTAAATGCTGAGATAGTAGTAGAGATAGGTTGTTCTAGGCTTGCTTTAGGTAGTACTCTCGCTTAGTAAAATAATAGAGAGCAACTTTAGCTAGTTATATATTACTTATAAAAGCTTACCTCTATATAGTATAACTACTTAATATATAATAAGGAGCTTCTTATAGTAATTGCATACTTAGTAGCGTGGGATATAGAGCTTTATAGTATCTATAAGTTTAAGGTCTTAATAGATTATAAGGGCTTAAAATACTTTGTAAGAAAGCAGAAGCTGATAGAGCGGTAGAGCTATTAAGCGGGGGAGCACTCTAAGTATAACTTTAAGCCAGAGTACTGCCCAGGAGCTCTTGCTACTGCTCTAGACGCGCTATTCCAATATAAATAAGATGCTCTTAGTAGTTAGGATAATAACTAGGAGTAAGAGTAGGTAATTCAAGTAATACCTAACTCTATATTGCCTACGCGGGCTGCTTATTAAGTTAGAAATATGAGCTTTCTACTAGAGATTACTATTTTTAAAGATACTAAGCTCTAGTAACTATAGGATAATATAATCTGAAATAACTTATAGTATATAGCTATATACCGCGCTATTAAGTAAGGCAAATAGAGTTTCTTGCCTGCTCTCTAGCTTAAAGTATAGATTGCAGAGTATGAGATTAATGCAGCCTAGCATCTAACCTTCTATAGTTAAATTTAGGTGCCTAGAAGTAGTAATAAAGATAATATAAATAATACCCTCTATATACATATTATCTAGCTTAGCTATAACTTTAGTATTACTTAATACTAGGAAGAGCAGGAGCCTGGTGGGGACTGCAAAGATAGCAAACAATACAATACTACCCACAAAAGGATAGGAATAACAAAAATAGGCTCAAAGGATGCGCGTAGCGATTCGCAGATCTAATTAGGAAGAATAGGAAGAATTGGGCTTAAAATAAAAGAGATATCATAGGAAATTATATATAGAATTATTAAGGTATAAGCCCCCTTAAGGCTAAAAGAACTATAGATAGGGGTTATAAAAGAGCCTAAAGTTTTTATGCTCCCTCTATATTGCAGTCTTCTGCTTTTAGACCCTATTAGTAGTGAGGCTATAGCTCTACTAACTAAGTAGCTAAGCTAACCTATCCTATTCTAATTATTCCCTTGAGACTTACTAAAGGACCCCTATAGGGAGTCTTAATAACTAATTAAGAATAAAGGAAATAAAAGATATATTATTATATAGAGCCCCATTAGTAGACTTATTTTACTACTTCCGTCGTATTGCGCGGTCTTACTATAAGATGGGGCCATTATTAGCTTTTATCTTCTGCCTTAGTTTATACCTCAATAACTATCTCTCCTTATCTAGCTCCTCATTATATGCCTTATCTTATTCTAAGCCCTAATATAACTAAAACTATCCTCCCCATTAAGGCGGGTATAAAAAGCTATAGTAATATACCCCCTTAGGCGTATTTTGTTCAATCTAATCCTACTGCTCCACTTATTATTATATATAGTCCTTATAATTATAATTATACTTATCTAAGGCTTCAGGTTAATAAGAATAGCTTAATAGGTCTATTAATAAGGTTCTAGAAGGCCTTATAGGTCTTAAGATAGGGTTGGGGCCCTATAAATATTAATCTTTAATTTAGCATCCAAGATAGTCAAGCTCTCCATCAAATATTTCAGACAACAGCAAATTTAGTAACTATAGTAGTATAGATATAGATACTAATATAGGCGCAGACGGGAGCAGACTATAATAACTAGAAGGAGGGTGCTAAGTTAGAGAGAGGATAATATTACTAATACTACTAATAGGAGGCTAACTATCTATAGGGGTAGATATAATATAAAATTAGGGGAAGAATAGTAATTTTTTACAATCTTCCTAGGAGATATAAATATCTCTTAGTACTAACTCATTTTTAATAGGCATATCACAAAATTCCAAAGTAACAGCAGAAATATATTAATTAACCAACAGGATATTAGACTCTAGAAAAGCAATAGAATCCCTCTAGACTATTTAACTATACTAAGGCAATAAGAAGCCTTCTCAAATAAACACCTAAGCGCACTCAATATATTAAAGCCTATATATAAAGCTATCTTATCATTATATAGAGTTAATAATATTCTAGCTTATTAATAGGATTTATAGTAACTAACTAGAAGCTCCTAATATCTTATATTACTCTTTGAGATTATTTATAATATCTATAAACCTCTAGTTACTTTATAAGTCCTATACTAAGTCCTAGTAGTAGCTATAGTGTAGTACTTAGTTTACTATAATTAATACCTAATATATATTACTATAATCTAGGAATAGAATAACTATAGTTATATTATAGATTTTAGTTTTTAGGTCTAGGTCTATAGCTTCTACCTAAGTCTTATTAGGGGTTTTACTTAGCACCTAAGGTATACCGTGAGGAGGGGTATAATACTTATAAGAGAAGCCTCTAATTACTATTTATAGCAACTCTATAAGATCGCAATTATCTATATTTTATTCTAAGATTAAGATCTCGTACATATTATAAATATTAAATAAATAGTTAGTATAATTAGTTATAGTAATCTATAACTCTTTGCTATATTATACTACTAAGTAATTTATAGACTCCTTATTACCTCTAATATACTAGGGCACTATAGCAATAGAGTTATCTTTATTTAGTATAGAGTTAGGTTTAGGTCTAGTATACTTAAAGTTAGCCATATTATTATAGTAGTTATAGTAAACTTAATTATAAGGAAAGAGCATAAGATAAAGTAATATTAATAGTTTCATAAACCTAAGCATACTAATATATTATATTAAGTTAATTAGTTACCATTACTTATTTATCCTCAAAAACCACTTAACTATATCTCTCATCCCACTATTCCAAATAGTATTAAACTCAATTAAAAGCTTTATCTCTTTAGTTTCTTTAGCATTATCTAGTTATTAGGTCTATGAATCTCCTTCACTAGGGCCAGGAAAGTTGATATCTATATTATCAGGCGCAGGGGGATTTTAATCTTTAAAGTAATAATTATACTTTTTCTCCTACTTTAATTATATTTCTAAGCCTTTTTCTTTAAGGATACTATCCTTAAGTTTATAAGCTATATCTCAGTTAAGCCTATCTATTTTAATTAATATCTAGTATCTATGGTTAAGCTTTCTATTAATAAAAGTCGCTTATAATTAACTAACCTAATTAATCTTTCTCGCCATTAGTAATCCTTTTATTAGTACTAAAATCCCAATCTATAAGAATATATTAACTTAGTTGATAAGATATAAGCCTAATATCTATAGTAGAGGGTTTATATATATAATAGGCATAAGGCATAGTTATTATATAAAGACTTCTAAAATATTAGCTCCTTAGCCTTATAAAGGGCTTATTATAATAAAGACTATTAAGTATAATCTATTCTCTACTCCTCCCCTTAACTACTAATTATTATACAACTAGCTCCTTCTATCTTATAAGTTAATTAATAAACCTAAAAGGACTATTATTCTCCTAGTAGTAATAGCTAGATAGATAAAAACAATATCTACTATTTCTAACTTTAGTTCTACCTCCCTACTTTCTCAAAAGTCTCTATTATTAAAATCTTCGTCTATACCTCTAATCATATAATATTAAAATAGCTAACTATACTTAACTTATCTAATAGTATAGCAAATAACTATAGTAATATTATTAAGCTGCATTAGAGCTTTATCCTCTAAAGCACTAATAGTATTAAATATTCTAGCCGCAATATACTAAATTTAGAAAGAAAGCACCCACTTATATAATACTTTTAAATTACTAAACTAGTACTTAATAAGTATTATTTTATTTTAAGATCAAAAGGATATATCCAGCTAAAAAATAATTTTTGCAGGCAGAAGAACACCATAATAAATTATTAGCAGCTAATATCTTATAGCTCCACCTAGTCTAACACCTAGCATATCCCTCATTATGTCTACTTAAGTCTAAAATTAGCTTCTATTAGGTATAGTAAGTATAGATTAAGTTAACTATCTAATATTAAGCAAAAGAAGGTTTAAGGTCTAAAGCTACTAAATGCTAGTATCTAGTCTCTTATTATTATAAAAGATAACCTTCTCTTTTATAAAATAATATATCTAAACTATAGGAGAGGTAGAAATAACTAATTCGTAAACCTAATATACTAAGATATAATTAAATTAATTAAAGGAAGGGGCTTAAAAGACTATAATTAAAAGTTAAGCATTTTTAGTAAGGGGGGTGGAGCTTATAGTATTATAATAAAGTATAGTAAGTATAATAGAAAAGAAAAGGATAAAGAGAGCTAGAGGGGTTAAAGATATAGTTTTGTATCTATAAATAAGCTAAATGCCTAATATAAGCAAGTTAATAAGGTTTAAATAGAAAGAATAATTAACTCCTCCTCCCTTACCTCTATCTAATAGAAATAAAGTAAATATAGAATAATAAAACCTAATAATAAATTAGTATAACCTCTAGGTAGTAAGAATAAAGAGAATAGTATTACTTAGTAGCTACTACTATAGTAATAAGTAGTTATAAAACTAGATAAATAACCTCCTCTTCTTCCCAAATATCTTATCTCCTCCTATATTTACTACCTCTTATCTTCTTCTATTTTAGCTAAATATCTTCATAATACCCTACTTAGGTCTATAAATCACCTCTTCTATTATATCCAACTGCAACTTCCTCATCTCTAGCATTAGAAACACTAATCAGCCTCACCCTTATTATCTCCCAGCAAAAACTACGCTCTAGGTTCTCAGCTCCAACATCCTCATACCTCAGATAAATCAAAACAATATGCCCCTTTTTAATTTAGTATATTAATAATTAGCTCTAAATAATTCCTCTCCTTCCCTCTCTCTTACTTATTAACTAATAGTTTTAGCTTTTTAGGCAATTATAAACCTCACTTAGCTTTCGCTTAACCTTCCTAGCAATAAATACTCTAAATTAGCTTTTATATTATAAATCCTCTCTAATAAATCCACTAATATCATAAGATTAGCTTTCTAGAAGGCTTATGTTAGTAAGTAGGATTTCAGACAAATATTTAAGGCTACTAAAAGTACTAGAAGTTTTTATTATTAAGTTTTTATCCACATATCCACTACCTTTATCTCTAGTTCCTGGCAGGCAAAAGTCTTTTAATAAGTAGTAGCTACCTATAGCTTATTTATTTAATCTTAAGGTAGTTATAATAGTATACCTTATATTTATTATAAAAAGTAAACCTATACTACTAGGAATCCTATAACTAGTATTTATATCTATAAGCTATACTTTAAATATATTTCTATACCTAATACTGCTTATACTAACTATTTCTTCTATAAGATATAAGAGAGTTATTTATTTAATAATCTAAGTATTTATATATAGTATAGATATGGGATTATTTATAATAAAAAAAGGAGACAGAGTAGTGAATTTAATAGTATAGTAGCGATTATGCAGTCTTAAATCCTAGCTAATACCGCTATTACTACTATAGCTAAGTTCAACTTTTCAGCTCTTTAAAACAGTCTTTACCCTAAGCAGGCTCAAGAGCATTATCCTGGGGCTAGCTTTACCTACTCTTACTATTCCTTTATACTTAAACTACCCTTAGATTTCAATCTTTAGGAAATTGCCTACACTTAGAGCTTTATATTATAATATAAGTGTTATGAGCTATGCCCAGTTGGAACTATCTGGGCTTCTGCCCAGATTCACCGCTCTTAGGGCCTACCTAGTGGCTACCCATAAACCTAGCGTAACCGTACTAAAGCGGAAAACCCTTCCTTTTCCTCTTCAGCTTTAAATAGATAGTATTATGCTACCTCTTGTCGCACAGACTTAGGTCTAGCCCTTCGCATATTTAAAGCTTACTACCATAATAATAAGAGATGGGTTGAGCGCTGCTCCCTACTAGTTACTAAGATAGTTAATAACCTAATAGTTAATAGCTAAGGCGAGCCGTTATACACCAACTTAGTAATAGTATTAAACTACCTCTAGTAGTAAATATAGGAGCTATAGAGGGGTAACTAGTAATTAGCTACGCCCCCCCAGATAACTACTACTAGTAGACTACTAGTAATGCCTAGTATAGTAACTTAGAAGCTACTATCTTTACTCCCTAAGTTCTTAGGTTAGTAGAGAGAATATACCTTATAGGCATAATAAATAAGATATATTCTTATAATTAACTAGGTCTTTTACCCTATAGATATAGAGGCGTAATATATTATTAATTTATACCTAGATATAAACTCCTAACTAGTAGTTTCTACTTTCTATAGAGTAGGCAGTAAGGGAGGAAAATATAACCTTAAGGACTTTATAGCTTACCTTAACTAAATCTAGAAGGATTATAACCTATAGCCTTAAGTAGTAGCCTAACTATAGACCCTCTAGTAGAGAGAGATAGAGTCCCTCTTAGCCTTCTTATTGAGATTTAAGTAGACCGTAGTATATGCGGGGGGTAGCGACTAGCCTAGCTAGGTCTAGATATCTCTCTTAGAGGCTGCTCTTACTCCTAGGCTAAAAGACTAGTTAATTATTATTAACCTACCTTCTAATTATAGTAGGTAGCTCTTTAAAGTCTAGAATATCGCCTAGAAGATTAAACGCTAGAAAGCTCTAAGCTATCTCTAAGCTCCCTACTAGAAGCTAGCAGCTAAGGATGCTAATAGAGATACCTATATAACTGGGGCTATGTGCGTCTTGAGGGTAAAGGAGAAATATCGCCCCTAATAAGACTTAGAGTTATTCTCTGGTAGCTACCTAGTATATCCCTATTAGTAAAGGGATAAGAATACCCGCCCTAAAGATACCTTTACCTACTATACCTATAGGGTTAAGGGCTATATTATATAGTATTACTCTATAAGGGATAACTAGCGACTAAAAGTTGCTAAAGTTAGGACCCTAAAGGTTAATTCCGCTAGCTAAGAGGAGGAGGAGGACTACTAAATAGAGATATACTCCTCTAAGAATAATAAAGAGTTAGGAAAAGACTAACTCTAGGGCAAAATCAGGCCCTAGAGCCTACTAAGAAGGAGATATTAGGTTAAGAATAATATAAAATAGAGTAGCTAGCAGATAGTAGACTTACTATTATATAAGTTAGAGTTAATAAAGAATACCTAGCTTATGCTCTAATTAATATTAGTAATAATACCTATTTAATAATTAGCTAGTCTCTAGCTTAATACCTCTACCTTCTATATATTAAGAAGAAGTAGTAACCTATAAGTAGGTATACTCTTAGTAGTCCCTTACTAAGTAATGCCCTAGGTATAGTAGCTTTTAGTTTAGAGATAAGTAGCTATATTTAGTATATATTTATATATATAGTAGAAGGCCTTAACCTAGAGATTCTATTAGAATAGCTATAAATAGAGTAGAATAAGGTTATATATAATGCTATAGCCTACTAGGTATACTATAGCTGGGGCTATATTAGGCTATACCTAAAGGAGTAGAAAGAATTAACCCTTATAATAGAGATAAGGGCTATAAGATTCCTAGATATTGCGCTACTCTCTATAATCTATTAATACCTAGCGAGGAGATAGGGTAAGTACTAGGGAGGCGCTATAGAGGTATAAGTTTGAGTAGTTAGCCTAGTAGATATTAAGAAGGCCCTTAACCTAAAGCTAAAGGAGGACTAATAATATAGGGTACTAGCCTAGATTCTAGAGGAGTTCCCCAGCTTATTTAACTTAAATAAAGCCTACTTACTTTCCCCTAGCTAGCCTGGGGCAAACTATTAGATTAACTTTATTCCTACTATAAGTTGGAGGGAACTAGTACTCCCCTAGGGACCCCTTTATAGTATATTGCTAGAGGAACTACTACTACTTAAGAATACTCTATAGGACCTCCTAGATAAGGGATGTATTTAAGCTAGTAGCTTACTAGCTAGTACTCTAGTACTCTTTATAAGGAAGCTAGGTAGAGGTATTTACTTTTATATTAACTATAGGGCTCTAAATATAATTACTAAAAAGGACTAATACCCTCTATAATTAATCTATAAGATATTATGCTATATTAGTATAGCTAAATAGTATATAAAGTTAGATATAGTAGCTACTTTTTATAAGCTGCAGATTATAGAGGGGTACTAGGAGAGAATAGTATTCCACACCTAATATAGCTTATTTAAGTAGGTAGCATGCCCCTTTAGCCTTACTAGTGCTCCCACTAGCTTTTAATAGTATATTAATAATATGCCATAAGACTTCTTAGATAATTTTATTATAGCCTATATAAATAACATACTAATTTATTTAGATAGAATTAAGGAGAACTATAAGAAGAAGGTCTAGGAGGTTCTCTAGAGGCTAGTAGTAGCTAGACTTAACCTTAATCCTGCGAAGTATAAGTTCTTAGTTAAAAAGGTTAAGTATATTGGGTTTATTATAATAGTAGGGAAGGGCCTCTTATATAATCCTTAGAAGCTCTAGGCGATTACTAAGTAGCTACTCTCCACCTTACTTAAAGGGGTCTAGAGCTTCCTGGGATTTACTAAGTATTATAGTATATTTATATTTAGCTATAGAGAGATTATTAAGCTACTAATGCAGCTTACTAAGAAAGATATAGTATTCCGCTAGAGGAGGGACTAAGATAAGGTATTTAAGGAGC